>NW_006497498.1:2204652-2225018 GCF_000471905.2 Amborella trichopoda
TTTAATTAGGTAGGTACGTACTTACTTTACGTTACGTACTACGTTGTACGTAGTAGTACGTACCTTCTTACCTTAACGTAACGACGTACGACTACACCTCTCTCTCTCTCTCTCTCTCTCTCTCTCTCTTATATTCTCTCTCTAAGTTAAGGTTTCAATATTATTAGAAACGTAGAACTCTAAGGGGGGTCATGCCCAAGCCACAAGGGTGGCACGCCACATGCTTATGTGTTTTATGCTTTGAGTTTTGTGTTGAGTTTGGTCAAGTCCTATCCCATGTCATGCTCTCAAAAGTTTTTGCCTAGGCTTTTCGATTTATGAGATGAGGTTAGAGCGAGATTCCATGCACCATTAGTAGAGGAAACCTGGTATGGGGTGTACGAAGTCCTTAGGTGTAGCTGAGGCAAGGTATGTGGTATTGATTTATTTCATGTTTTCTTAGAGTCATTCAAAGTGTTATATAATTTTCAGATTTTTGTGTTGAATGAGAATTTGTTTGATGGTAAGAAAGTGAGAGTCCTTGGCATATTTTGTGATTTCTTGGTTTATAAATTGTATTTGGACTTTTATAAGTGGTCTAAGTGGTAAAATAAAGAAAAAGAAGGAAAACTCTTATTCTGTATGTACTTGCCTAGGTCACATAATCCTACTTTCAAGCCCCCGGAGCAACCAGTCCAGGATGCCCATCAAACTGTTCATGGCATCCTCCGGTCCACCTCCACAACTGGCTCTGGCTGTTCTGGCTTAGGTCCCTTCACTTGCACCACTTTCTCATATGGCCCTAGCTACTTCGCAGGCTTGGCATGTTCCCTCTACTACTCTTGCATAGCCCACATCGGTTGTCTCACCTATTCAGCCTGATCGACTAAGTTCAGTCAATTGAAAGGTGAATTAAATATATTCAAAGAAACTCTACTAAAGATCGAAGTCCCAGACATTCTCCCACCAAGATTTTGTGTCAAAGATGTCCTGGGGATGTTGAACCTCTTCCTCCGGGTTTCATATTCAAGTTCAATAAGAAAGGTTACCTCAAGAATCAACATCACTGTTACCTATTGATCATCCCTTCATTAGAAGACAAACTGAGCCAACTTAAGGCCATGTTTCATTACACACTCTCAGGACAATCTGTAACTTGGTTCCGAGAGGTGGTATATAAATATCCCTATCAGACTCTTGAAGAACTATTTTTACGATTTCTCGAGCAGCATCGCAGGACAAAACAACAACCAATGTGGTGTTAACAATGATCTAAGCATACACTTAGCAACATCAAGTGCCCTTGTGCCCACACGTGCAGGTGATCGCACTCCACACTCCGTATCAGTCTCTCTCTTTTATTCCATGAATGTACCACATTAGTCTTCTCTTCTTTTTTCCATAAATAAAAGGACTCCAAGTTATTTAATACATATATTTGACTTTCTCATTCCAATTCATCAATGTGACATCCCATCTACTCCCTATTTATAAGACCATAAATCAAAGTGACATCCCATCTACTCTCAATTTACAAGACTAAAAGGAAAAAGTTTATATAAGGTTGACACCTCTAAAATCTTTCGAAAAAAAGTTGTCTTGAGACATTAAGATATATAGATAAGGACGTAAAAAAAAAAAAAGATTTCGAGTCCTAAAAATAGCACATCCTACAAAAAATTATCTAGATCGTTTATTTTCAATAGTTTTATGCATTTATAGATCTACTTTATTTCAACCATTTTTGGAGTTTAAAATTTTCTACTTAAAAATAAAATTAGATTCTCGCACTATCCTAAAACTTTTCAACACCAAAATTGAATCTAATGACAAAATTTGGAGTTACACTTTGTTATGATTGTTTAAGGTTCCAATCTTATGCAAACTACACCCAAAACAAAAACATCTTTTTTAGAAAAAAGATCCTAGGCTTAATTGGTTAGCACTTGACAATTTGCAATGCCATATCCTAGTCTCAATTTCTACCCAGGGTTGGGGCCCTCTCCCTACTCTCCTATAAAAGAAAAAAAACAAAATTCTTGATTTTGAAAATTGTATTGTCAAAATATTTCCTACTCCCGTGGGATATATTACACCTTTACTCCCTCAGAGAAAACTTAGTCTTGGAGAATCTTTTTTTATCCTTTGGAAATGTGATCTCTAAAATTCAGCAAAACCTCCGAGAAAAAAAAATAACTCACTCTCTTTTCGCCTAAAAAAAAAAAAGTCATCCTAAGATTGCACCGGAACTATCCTTTTTTGAAGGACTAATTTAGATGTTTATCAACTCAAAATCTAATTTAGAGTTATAATTAGATGGATTCTGAAACTTCAAATACAGAAATTCTCCCAAGTTAGTCTTTTGCCCGAGGGAGCAAACCTATAGTATGCTCCGAAGAGAGCATATTACACGCGCTCAATGATATTTATTTTGAAATAAACCAAATACTAACAACAGACTAAAAATTCAACCTGTTAAAAACCCAATTTCTAGAATACTTTCACGTTTTGAAAAGCTTGCTTCCCTTTTTCCTTTTCTCCACTATTTTACACTTGCTATATTTATCATTTTCCCCTTTTTGTTATGGTGTCGCTGCTGTGTAACTGTCAGTGATCGTAACGCCAAACCTGGCTGCCCCGTTGCGTCCCGGATCATGAGAGAATGAAATCCTACCTGAAACGGTGCAACAATTTGATCATCGATCATTGTTGTTGTAGTCTTCAAAAGAGAAATAGAGCGAGAGATTTCGTACTCAAATTTTCTTTTGTAAAGTCAATCAAACGAAACGACAGGCCATTCAAAAAAGAGAGAAAAGAAAAAGATAGTATAGAATATTAACCATAGTCACGATAACCTCTTTGATTCTCCTAACGAAACAAAAAGAAAAATATAAAATATTTTAAGTAGGATGCAATTTCTATAAGGTGTGGTTTCTATAAGGTTGCAACCTTAAACAATCCAATTAAGGCGTACCTCCAAATTTTATCATGTAATTTTAGTATAAAAAATTCTTAAGATTATCTGAAAATCTATTTTTATATATAAATTATAAAATTTTAAACTTCAAAAATAGTTAAAATCAAATAGATCTATAAATATATGAAAATCTTGAAAATAGACTGTCTAGATAATGTGTTGCAAGATGCACTATTTTTGGGACTCAACATCTTTTTCTTTTTATGTTCACACATCTCGATGTCAAGATGATCAATTAGAAGATTTTTCGACATTAAAACAACGTTTTCTAATGGATTTTTAAGGTGCATCCTTAATTCTACATTTTAAGGTTGCAAACTTATATAAACTTTTTCCTTTTCTGTAAGGCCTAGGTTTTACCAAAAACATAAAATTTCACCTCAAAACTTTGTGAGAAATAATTCAAAAATCCTTGTAACAGCACTAAAAGATATTTCCACCACTTATTCTAAAATTTGAAAGTAGACAATCTAGATGATGTGTTATAATATATGCTATTTTTCAAGCTTGAAATCTTCTTTCTTTTTTTTTACAATTATAATGGTCAAGGTCGATATAATCCCTTTGAACGTTTTCTGTTGCCGGAACTGCAATCTCTAGTGAGTTTTCAGATGAGGCTTTACTTATTTCCATAAGACTTAGGCCTTATATATGGACGCATAAAAAATCCTTCAAAAAGTACATTTTTAATTTTAGAAATTCTTTTTTCTTTAATATTCATGTTCAACTTAGCCTAGATAATCATTCCCTAAAAATTTAGATAAAAAATCCAACTTGAAAATAGATTTTAGAGGGGGCGCATATGTACATATGAGTGGGCTGATTCATGGATACCCTATCCTTTTAACTAGTGAACAAGCCCTTTTTCTCGCACTCACTAGTGGATGTGGGGGTGCCATGCCGTGTCTCCCCATCATTTCCCAACAAAGTCTGCAAAACCAATAGCAAAGGAGCTTCCCCTCTTCCATTGCCATAACTTCTACTCCCCACTTTGCCCTGATTGATATCAACTCCAGTTTGCATCAGCTTGGCACAAAAGCAGTTTCCATATCGTTCCTTAAAAGAAGGAGAAGGCTATCTCTCTCTCTGTCAAATGGAGTGGATAAGAAAGCTGTTCAGGAAACCAGGCCCTTCGGGTTTCGGTTATTCGTCAACCGCAGAAGAGGTCACTGAAGGCATTGATGCTTCGAACCTTACTGTCATTGTCACTGGTACTCTCTCTCTCTCTCTCTCTCTCTCTCTCTCTCTCTCTCTCTCTCTCAGATTGACTGTAACTGCTGCTTGGTTTGGCTCAGGCTCTACGAGTGGGATTGGCAAAGAGAGCCCGCGTTCTAGCCCTAAGAGGTGCAAGAGTTATAATCCTTGCAAGGACTGTTGAGAGTGGCATCAAAGTGAAGGAGAGTCTTTTACAAGACAATCCAAATGCCAAGCTTGATGTAATGGAGATGGACTTGAGCCCCATGGACTCTGTTAAAGCCTTTGCTCGTTCTTTCCTCAATACCAATTATCCCCTAAACGTCCTCATGTAATCATCCTCTCTTTTGATAGAAACTTCGCTGTCTTTCATTTTTTTATCACATACTTGAAATGGGTATTAATTTCTCGTTCTCATGGCTTGGTTTGATTCTTGGTAGTGCAGAAATAGTGCTGGCATCATGGCCTGCCCTTTCCAGCTCTCCAAGGATGGAATAGAGTTGCAGTTTGCCACTAACCATTTAGGTAAAGTGTCTTCTCTTCAATTAAGAAATCTCTTTAATAAGAAAATGTTAACCAAAATGACTCCTATCTCATCGTCGTCGTCATCATCACTATTATCATAGCTTTTCTCCCAACTATTTGGGGTTAGTTACAGGAATCCTGGTCGGTCATTGTACCTTATCAAGGACCTACCCTCAATAAGATCATTAGTCTTCATATCTTTTCTAACTACTTCCAAACCATATCTTTTTTGACCTATCATTTGCCTTTTTTTAGCTTTTCACTTGAACCAACTCGCACCTCTTAATAGATATTATATTGGATTTGTACTACATAAAACCAGCTCACCTAAGTCTATTTTCTCTCATCTTGCCACATATTAGAGTCATATCTAAGTTTTCCCGAATGTATTCATTTTGAACTCTATCATTTCTTGTCTTGTCACTCATCAAAATGACGCTTTTGAGAAATTGTTTAGATTTTCATTTTTCTCTTAAAGAAAGAAGTGGGAAGAAAAATTACATGGGAAAGTATACTATAGGAAAAATTATATTCGTAAATAAAATTGGGAAATATGTGGAGGTCCATTTTTTTTGCAACTTTTACACGAAGAATGTTCATTTGAATTTCAGTCAAGGGATCACCTTGAGGTTGTAGAACTCGGATCGCTTGATTGTATGAACATTATGCAAGTCAAGCAGTCAAAGGTTCTAGACCTTGGATAAGTACCCGAGCTATGAATTTCACAATACAAGGACCAGAGGTTCCAAACCTCGAACAACTTAGCTTCCATAATGTTCATGCAGGCACAATTGTCCGAGGTTTAGAACCTCATACCGGTCCTGCACTTCAAAGAAATTTAAAAAGTAAAATAAAAATCATGTCTGTTTGGAAAAAATAAAAAAGGGAAGAAAAAGACCATTCTATAATTGGAAATTGGACTGGAGGACCTCCTTGAAAATTTTGATAAATTTCAAACCTCAACATAATTATCATATTTAAATATGTGATAGATGTAATTTTTCAAAATACTTATGTCTTATAGATCATCACCGTCCAATTCATGGTGAGCTAGACAATGGGACGTAGCCACATACTCCATGTGATCACTAGTATGGTGTACTGGTATGTGCTATTTCTCGTTCCTAACTAGTGTGGCCCCAAACTTTAGTCCTACCTTTAGACCAGCCTTCACAAGCCACACAAGAGGAAGAGCAAACACAAATACAAGACAAGGGCCACACCACACTTTATATTGCTATGTACACTTACTTAAGTATGTTGACACAAATGTCAATCAAGGGTTGGCCATAGGTTTCTATGGACCCCCGTTACATCCATTTTAACTCAATTACTAACACATGCGTTAGTTAGACTTTGTACACCACTTCTAATGATAAAAAATATTGTATTACAAAATAAGAGTATATAAGTGTCCAAAACTTTCACACATACTCTCTTCATCTCAATATATATATATATATATATATATATATATATTGCATTGTACATAAGGTCAAAATGAGTCTCCTCCAATAATGAATCTAAATTATCTATTTGGTGAATTTCAAGATCTAGGCCTTTATGAATTCAAAATCAATTTTTTTCTTTTTTAACATTGTTAATCTAATTATAATAAAGTTATTTAAATATTTTGGAAAGAAAAAGGACCCTTCTAAGGCCTAGATCTAAGTATCTCACCAAAATAGTCAGTCTATGTTAATTAGGTTAAAAAACACTTTCTATGTTGAGTTTTCCATTTTTTTCTTTTTTTGTGATTGTTCAAATTGTTTATATTTTAAAAATGGGAAAAGTTTATATAGAGCTGAGGCTTTAAACAATCAAATAAGAGCCTACCTCAAAAATTTCATTAGAAGAAATGTCGATCGATTTATATAGGACCGTCAATTTTCAAGTTTTCATAGATATGTCGATCTACACTATTTTAAAGCTTTAAACTTTATAAAATAAAATAAAAATATATTTTAAGGCTATCACAAAGATTTTCAATATGGAAATCACATTTCTCGATACTATTTGAAGGTAGGCTCTAATTTAATTGTTTAGAGCCTAGGCTCTATACAAATTGTACCCTTTAAAATTGGGTCAAACAAAAAGCTCTAACATGATTTTTTAAGATAGTTTCAGTATATGATTATATAAACGATACATGAAATCACTCCAATTTATATTATATATATATATATATATATATATATAGGGAAAAGATCCTGTCAGCCCAAGGGCGTACTACTACAGTAAACCGCCAACGACTGAATCTAGGCCGATCTGACGATCTCAAATATCTGGTAGTATTTAATTTTTAATTTTTTTCTACAAATCAAATTGATCTACAATTTGGAGTGTGTGTAAATAATAAATAGATGAATCTTAAAAAAATATAAAACAAATATTTTACATGAAAAACATTGAGTAAAATACCCCTATAAAGTTTCAAAAGTATTTTGAGCAATTTATTTTTTACAGATTATTTTATTTATAGTTTTATTAGGTGCGTCTTGATGAGAAGAATGTATTCTTAAAATTTCAAGTGATTTTGATTTATAGAAAAAAAAATTAAAATTCAAACACAAAAAGATGTCGTGACCGTCAGATCAGCCTAGATTCAATCTGAACCATTGGCGTTTACAGAGTCGGAGAGAGAAAGGAATCTCAGCTTGGTCTACTACTATTCATAGGAAGCCTATTTCTTATAACATCATTTATCGCTATATATTTTTTTGAAAGGAAATCTAAAATATTATTAAGTCAAAACGAGATTACAGAGTCAGAGACAACAGTCTCAGATAAGAAGGAACCACCTTTGGGAAGGTAATCTACTAACACATTGGCTTCCCGATAAAATCTATAGTAAGATAGACCTCAACTCCCAAGGTGCCTTCTACACCCCATTACACCAATTAATAACATTCAAAGAGTCACCTTCAATAATATAGTAAGAACCCAAATTCTTTGCCACCAAAAATCGCAGGCTATGTAGCAGTCCATAGATTTCAGCATAATTTGCCGTCCTCACCCCGAGAGGTCCTGCATACGTCAAAATAACATCTTCGTTCCCATTTCTAACCACTCCTCCAAAACCTGCAAGACCAGAGTTCCCTAACAAACTCGCATCAAAATTAAGCTTTAAAACCCCTAAAGCTGGAGCCACCCACCTGCCTTTAAGTCTACATTTGATGAAAACCATCAGGAAAAGATTCGACAAATTCCTCCTAACATCCATTTCCAGGATATGTTCCCCAACTTTCGTAACCGATACATATAGCCAAATTGCGTGCTAAATCTTTTCCAATATTCTCTCAAAAGGCATGCTACTCCCATCAAACACTCTCCTATTTCTCTCTTTCCACACCTCCCATAAATCACAGCTCTCGAGATCTGCCAAAGAATCATGCATGTTCGTGGTAAAAAGGCAAGTGTCAAATTTGAGAGAATTTCCTGAACTTTTGAGGGCATTATCATCGCAGTCCCAAGCTGAACAAAAAACCAGCTCCAAATGCGAGAAGTAAAAGGGCAATCTAGAAAGTGATGTTTACCAGTTTCCCTATCCTCTTTACACGAAAGACATACATTTGGAAAAATCCTCCCTCTTTTGATCAAATTATCTATCGTCAACACTTTGTTTTGTACTTTAAGAGGGAGCAGCCATTACCAAATAACGACCGCTTGAGGCATAGACCACCTCCATCTATCATGAAAGAGCAGCCGGTACATCGATTTAACTGAATACTGTCCATCTTTATCTATATCCCAAACAACCTCATCAACAACATTATGAGGAATATAAACACCTTCCAATAATTTCAATAAATCATAGAGCTCAAAGAAAAGAGAACAGCTGGTACATCGATTTAACCGAATACTCTCCGTCTTTATCTATATCCCAAACAACCTCATCAATAGCATTATGAGGGATATAAACACCTTCCAATAATTTCAATAAATCAGAGAGCTCATAGAAAAGAGAGTCCAGGATTCTATTATAAGGGAGGTTGATATTCCAAATAATTTGTTCACCCATGCGCTCATAGTAATCAATGACTATGGCATTAGGGTTATCCATTCTTTGGAAAACCAGTGGAAAAATATATTTCAATGGTGAGTCACCTACCCATTTGTGGTGCCAAAAGGAGATCGTGCTTCCATTACCTATGCAACATCGAATATCTTTGTGAATAAGATTTTACAAGGATTGATAAACCTTCAACAATAAGACATCCCCCTAACACCATGCCTAGCACCAACCCGCATACCAAATCTGTCCTCACCGTACTTTGAAGCAATCACTTTATACGAAATTTGATCTTTGAAATTTAAACTTCTCCACAACCACTTACAGAGCAAAGCCTGGTTGACATTCATAATTTTCCTCCACCCAAGCCCTCCCTCCCTTTTTGGTGAGCATACCCTATCCCATCTAAGAAGATGAAATTTTTTCGTCTTCACAGAAGAACCCCATGGAAAGTTCCTCATTAGAGAGTCAATTTTCCTAGCCACCGAAGAAGGAATCAGAAAAATTGATATTTGATAAATCGGTAAATTCGACAAACATACATTCATCAAAGTGATTCTACCCCTAAAGGAAAAATATTTGAATTTCCACAAATCAAGATTCACTTGGATTCTCTAAATTATTTTATCCCATACTACAAGTGGGAGGCGATCATTCGAGATTGGCATCCCCAAATATGTAATAGGAATTTCTCCATCTTGTATCCCATCACCTCTGCAATTGACCACATCACATCATCACTGCAATTAATTCCAACTACAACTGTTTTTCGAAACTTAACTTTAAGACCTAATGCAACCTCACAATATCTCAAAAGTATATGAATATTGGTAATCTGGTTAACCCCTGCTTCACAAAACAACAACATATCATTTGCATATTGCAAATGAGAAATACGAGGTTCCCTATTTGGCATCTGACAATTAGAAAAGTGACCACTCCTTTCAAGATTTTTCATAAATAAACTAAAGCACACTACCTAAATAGTGAAAAGGAAACGGGATAGAGAGTCACCTTGATGAAGACCTCGAGAATCCTTAAAGAAACCAATCGGACTTCCCTTATATAGGACGGTAAAATGCATTGAGGACAAGCATAGAAATATCCATTTTCTCTATTTGTCACTAAAGCCCATGTTTTTCATTATTTCTAACAAAATACTCCACTCAACCTTGTCATACGCCTTCTCCATATCCAATTTAATAACCACCCTTGCCTGACCACTTAAAACTTGTGAGTGGATACATTCTTGTGCACAATAACACTATGAAAAACAACCTATCCTTGAAAGCTGATTGAGGACTTCAGATAATAAACAGTAAGATTGTCTTTAATTGTTCTGCAAGGGCCTTAGCCACACTTTTATAAAGACTTGTCAAAAGGCTAATGGGTCGAATGTCACCCAAATCAACAATCACTAACTTCTTCGGAATCAAAGCAATGAAAGTGTTGTTCACCCCTCTAAAGATATATCCCCTTTTAAGGAACCCCTTTATCATTTTCAATGACTCCCCACTAATCAAATTCCAAAACTTGTGGAAAAAAATTAGGGGAAAGCCATCACGATTAGGTGCCTTATCGCGTGGAAGAGAAAAGCCCACTTTTTTTAATTCTTCCATAGATACATCACTATCCAATATAGGCAACATAAAAGTCGATAATACCACCCTACTAAATCGGGGAAAACATCTAAACTCTGAGGAGAGCGCTCTTTGGAAATGAGTGATAATAGCATGAGACATCCCAACACTATCCTTAGGGTCCACACCCTGAATCAGCAGTCCAGAAACATCATTCTGACATCTCCGAGTATTTGCTATGGCATGAAAATATTTGGTATTATGGTCATCCTCTTTAAGCCACTTCACTCGAGATCTTTGTTTCCAGTAAATCTTCTCCATCCTTCTAAGTTCCAACAATTCATTTGTTTTGGAGCCTATCTCAACAACCAACTCCTTAGACAGAATCCCAAATTGTTGCATTACAAGATCAATCTCCTCTAGTCTCCTTAAAACTTCTTCAACTTTCCTCTTGACTGAAAAGCACTTTTCTTTTTTCTAGGCAATAAGCATATGCTTAACATTATGAAGCTTCTTGTATAGTTGGAAATCTAAGGAGCCAATGGAGATAGAATTCTCTCACGTGTTTTTAATTAAGTCAACAACTTCTTTCTCATATAACTATCCCATTTCAAGCCTAAAAGGTTTAGGCCCTCCCGACCAAACTTTTGAGCAGAGCAAGAGAGGAAAGCCTAGTGAGAGATTTAACTGTTGCACATGGAAAGATTTTTGACCACTCACTATACCAGACAGTATTATCAAAAATCCAACTGGTGCTTTACTAGACAGTTGTCGCTATATCAGACAGTATTATTAAAATCCAACTGGTGCTCGAACCTGCTAAGGGACTAGTTCACTTAAAACTAGTGTGATCAATGGTTTGATTAGTCAAACCATTTTTGTATATATAAATAATTAAAATTGAATATAATAAGAAGATATTAGGTAAAATGATTGAAAATATGCTTAAAAATAGGAGATTTATAAAAAAATTTCATAAAATATTCCAACTTATGCAAAAAAATTAAATGTTACAGGATTTCAAATTTTAATAAATTACATGATTCTAATGCTAAAATTAATATAACCATGATTTCATTATCATTATTCATAAAGCTGAAGTACATAATGAACCAGTTGTACCTTTGTCCGCATTAAAGAGAGAGAAAATGAGAGGTTTCAAAGAGAGAAAAAGAAAAATTTTAAATAAAAAAAGGAAAATACAACATAAAGGTGAAGAATGCATGCAAAAGTTCTAGGTAAGAAAGAAATTTCTTTTTAATAGGTAGGGTAACAATTTTTTCCAATATCTTGAGATCTTTTGGATATAAAATTTTAGAAAGAGTTCGGAAAAAAAAATATCATGTGCAATCAAAATGGAAAAGATGGGAAAAAGAAGAAGAAGAAAACCGGCAATCAAACCGGTTCAATTGTTCAGCCACTAGTTTTGACTGGTTCTTGTTCAGCCACTAATTTTCACCTGTTTTCAAGAAATACTGATTTAGTGCTCATGACAGAGTAGGCAAGGGGTTCTGATAGTCAGATTACCGTTTCAGTCCAATTTTGATAATTATAGTACGAGAAGCCTTTAAATCTACAAAAATATAGATATAAAATGAACTATAAAATTAAAATAAGAGACCTATTTTCACTCAAAACACACATGCAATACAATATGACCATTAAAAAAAAGAAAAACAAAAGAAAAAGCCTTCATACAACATAGATTGGCTTTGAAGATAAACATGCTATTTCTTTCTTATGTGTACTAACGCTTCAAACGAGCCTTTAAGACTCTGTTTGCTTTTGAATAGTAAATCATTAGTTATTTCTTGTCATTTTCTTCTTCTTTTTTTTAGAATGTTTGCACAGTAGTTTTTATTAGTTTGAGTTGAAGAGCCACGTGCCAAGAGTAAAACAAGATTAACAAAAATGACAGGATGGAGGATAAAATAGTTATTAACAAAAGAAATAAAACGTATTAGGGAGAGAGAACAAATGGTTGAGTAACGTCTTCTCTATTAGGGTTGTTTGATTTTCGAAAGCTTTAGGAAGTGGGAGTTGAACGTCCCAAGAACTCGCACTTCTGTGTTTGATTTTAACCCATGGAAGCTGTAAAGTGGGAGCGCAGCATTCCAATTGGCTTTTCTTCGAACATGAAACAAAACCATTTGTTTTGGAGGATAGGATTTCTCTGACTTCTATGTACGCATGTGTCCCCCTTTAAAATCCTTCTTAAAAGATAGAACCTTGTTTCCAAATCTTTAAGGATTCATGTTTTAGACTGAGGTGATCATACATATGAAAAAGAAAAAGAAAAAAAAAAAATCTTAAAATTTATTTATTTTTACTTTTTTTTTTTTGCATCGCCCATATGTTACTTTGGTCGGGTGCACTTCACAAAATGTCCATCTTAAAAATAGATATTCATTGGTCAGCGGGCACTTACGGACTGATTGATATTAAACTTTTCCTTTTGTGATAGAAGGGGTAGCTCCCACATTGCGTGGAAGAGGGGCACCTTCCACATCCCACTTCCACACACGTCTTTGTTTCATATGTGCCCCTATAGGTTTTTGTTTGGGGTTTGATGCCTCTATATAACGACCCACCCTCCATTCCCACCATTAACATGTCAAAAAACAGAAACTATTAAGTTTTACAATATTATTATGATATCTTGTTGTCAATTTGCATATCAAAATTAATATTACATTTGCTTATACACCTTGGGAAAATTTCGACTTTAATATCACCGTTTGTTTATACGGAAAGAACTTTCTGGGAAAGAGAAAGCCGATCACTTTCCCATCTTTTTTCCCTAGAAAAGACGTAGTTACTCAAGCAGCTAGGACAACAATTTCCGCTTTGGTTAACTTTTACCACTTTTTATTAGAAAAAAAGACTACTGTTTTATTATATGAAAGCGCAGTACCAGGCTGATGAGAAAGTGTTTGCGGTTATCAAAGTTTACAATGAACCCGAGAAAGAACTTTTACTTCAAAACAAACATGCTCTAATAGAAAACAAATGCAGGGCACTTCTTGCTGACAAATCTTTTGTTGGGCAAACTAAAATCCACAGCAAAAGAGAGTGGGATAGAGGGAAGAATCGTCAGTATATCCTCTCTTGCACATCGAAGGACTTACTCTTCAGGAATCCTCTTTGACAAGATCAACTATCGAACCGGGTCTCTTCTTAAATTTCTTCATAAAAAAACGCAATTAATTTAGGGAAAGGTTTTTATACTTCCTCTACAACATAGAAGAACTATTTTTCCCCTACCATCTAGCCGTCCAACTTTGATCAAGAGAGCCACTCATCGTTTAATTTTAGATCCGACATCTCAAAGTATTTTATTTTTAGTTTTTTTATACAATTTGTATGAATATGAAATTTGGTATGCGTCATCTTTTCATTGGGGCTCACCTATAAAAAATATTAAAAATAATTTTTCGATAAAATATAGACCAAAATACCCCTTGAAACTTTCAAGGGTATTTTGGTCATTTTATTTTATTGGAAATATTGTTTTTTATATTTTTCGTTAGTGCAAGTTTAATAGAGCATTGGACGTTCAAATTTTGGTGTCAAAATAATTTATAAAAAAAAATCAAAAATAAAATAGTGTAGAGACGTGACATTGTGATTGAGGTAATCTTAGTCCTCCATTCAAAATATTGTTTTTTATATTTTTCGTTAGTGCAAGTTTAATAGAGCATTGGACGTTCAAATTTTGGTGTCAAAATAATTTATAAAAAAAAATCAAAAATAAAATAGTGTAGAGACGTGACATTGTGATTGAGGTAATCTTAGTCCTCCATTCAAAATGGATGGTTAGATAAGGGGAAGTATATAAGCTTTATACTGTAGAGGAAGCATAGAAAGCTTGCCCATTAATTTAAAGGAAGGAAGGAAGGGATGTTATTTTAATAAGGTAATTTTTTATTCATATGGATTTGGTGGTCAGGTATTCACCCTATGCAGCCTACGGTCAATCCAAGCTTGCAAACATACTCCATGCCAACGAACTGGCTAGGCGCTGGCAGGTGTGGCATTTGTTTTCAAATTGCTCTATTTTATTTTCTTTGGCTTTTCTAGTGACCATGGTGTCTTTTTCTAGAGAGGCAAAATGCATTATTGTCCCATGGCTTTTTTTAAGGGGCGGGCGAAAAGAGAGAGAGGGAAGGGAATTTTCCTCACTACATACACATCAAAGCAGTTGGCATACACATGCATCCGTTGCACCTTCAAATTTTATCATGGTATATAATTTTGATGTAAAATATTTTTAGGATTATCACAAAAAATCTAATTTTATAAGTAATTATAAAATTTTAAATTTTAAAAATGGTTAAAATCAAGTAGATCTATAAACATATGAAAATCTTAAAAATGGACGGTGTGGATAATATGTTGTAAAATACACTATTTTTGAGACTTAAAATCTTTTATATTTTCCATGGTCATACATCTCGATGTCGAGATGATCAATCAAAGGGTTTTTCAACATTAAAACTGCCTTTTCTGATGGATTTTTGATGTGCATCCGTAGTTCTACATTATAAGGTTGCATCCTTATATAAACTTTTTCTCTTTTCTATTATTCGCATTAATTAATAAAAGGGAATGTTGATTGCATTTAAAAAATGAATAAGTTCTACAATAGATGTACTTTTTTTAAACAGGGTTTTGTTAGGGTACTCATAAAGTACTTCTTTAATTTATTCAATAATTTGGCACTTATACTTTAATTTGTAATACAAAATTTTTCAAGCAAGGGCATTTTTGTCATTATGAGGGGTAGCATAGATATTTTACAAGAACTTAGTGACATTCTGTTAATGGTCAAATTAATACTCGTGATGTAATACCTGATATGAATGATGTCATTCTTAACTGTAGTTAATAAATATTTTTATTTTATCAATAAATTATACATTACTATTGATTCATCATTATCATCATCAAATCTTTTTTCCAATTATTTGAGGTAAGCTACACGAATTCTTGTCCACCATTTTGCGAGAACAAGGGCTATAATCTTTGAGGCCATAAGTCCCCAACCTTTAAATAAGGGAAAAGTTTATATAGTCGAGGCTCTAAATAATCAAATTAGAGCCCATATCAAAAATTTCACTAGAAAAGGTTGTTTTGATGCCCAGATATCTTCAAGTTGATCATCTCATCATCAAGATGCATGGACATTAGAAAAAAAATAGATTTCAATTTTTGGAAATAGTGCATCTTGTATTACATTTTCAGACTGTCAATTTTCAATATTTCATAGATATGCTCGATCTACTCTATTTTTGAAGCTTTAAAATTTATACTTAGATATGAAAATATATTTTAAGGCTTTCATAAAGATTTCCAGTATTGAGACCACATTTCTCAATACTATTTGAAGGTGCGGTCTACTTTGATTGTTTAGAGTCTCGGCTTTATACAAACCACACACTTAAAATAATGGTCTTTTTAGTTATTCTTAGGGATACAATTGAAATTTTCTTTCAATCAAAATATCGTAAGATACCATATTTTTCGCTTTAAAATGGGAATTCAAGGCCATTTACACCATGGACTGCGACATTATTATAGTGAGCACGCATAACACAACATAATAATGGCCCTTTCTTTATAAAAACTCAAAGTTCTTCCATATTAAATTACAAAATTTCCTAGATAAAAAATGATGAAATGTTTAGACCTCGTTTGGGTGGCATGCCACCCTAATACACTTTTCAGTGTTGTTGGAATGGCATGGCACATGTGATGGCCTAATCATAGTTTGGTGGCAATTTATTATTTTTATTTTTATTTTTTTATTTTATTTTATTTTATAAACCACTTTTTGCATTTTGGAAAGGCTAAAATAACTACTGGCTTAAGGTATCTGAATCAGGAAGAAGGTGCCAATGTAACAGCCAACTCTTTGCACCCTGGAGTTATACCAACTAACATTGCTCGTTATATGAAATTCTTAGGTAACTAATCATACTCCAATAGCTTTTCCTTGAATTTGTCCCCTTATCTATTATGTATTGGTAAAATATAAGATTCATATGGTCATGATAACAAATGTGACCATATGATTTATCACCATCAATCAATGACTTGGATGGTTATATTTTTTACATGCTTTGTGGCATCATACGCCTCCATCACCACCCAACTCATAAAAGGGACGGTGCTAAACCGTATTACCATTGTTACACAATTACAATATACAGAACCCTAATCTGGTTTCTAGTTATTCCTAACATGGCAGCTATTCCTGTGGCATTGGCAAATGCCTTGTTGAAAACTATACCCCAGGCAAGTCAATATATCTTCTATCTTTCTGATTTATAATAGTTGGTGAATATACCATGATAAATTAAGCAAATTTTTTAAGGATTCAGGGCGCAGCGACGACTTGTTATGTGGCAGTCCATCCGAACATGAAGGAAGTGACCGGAAAATATTTCTCCAATTGCAATGAAACTCAACCATCAGTACATGCAAGGGATATTGAACTAGGAAGAAAGCTATGGGATTTCAGTCAAAACCTTCTCGATTCCAATTGAATTACAAATAAGTCAATACCAGTCATCTCACCAGCCTCACATTAGAGTGTGGCTCAACAGCTTGACTACAGAGTGTGGGATGATGGTTTTTGTAAGAGCAATGTGGTTGTGTACCATATCAATCCCATGTCAAATTTCTATCATTTTGATACTAAAATTAGCTAATATGACTTGGTTTAGTATTTGAATTCTTTAATTTGGGAGTGATCTAATGGTTTATGATTTTGAACCTGGATACTTTCAATTTGTTTAAGAATCAGGGATACAACGAGCTAGGCTCGTCGAGGATCGGATGAGCCATTCGTATTTGCGCCTCAATTCTCTGAAGTGAATGATTTGGAATTTTACATGTGAATGGCCTGAATTTTTGCAGCACACATATTTTTTGTGATTAGCAATTCAACATGTGTTAATAAGCATTTAAAGGTAGAAGATGTGGCTTATAGTAGGCAAATGACCTTGTTGTGGGAACTTAGGATAGTTGGCATAGAGAACAAAAGTTAAGAGTCCTTTATTTACCCAAAGGAAAATTTTTATATAAAGTTGCAACCTTATGCTATAAAAATAAGGTGCATCTCAAAAATCCATATCAAAAAGAGTGTTTTGAAGTTAGAAAACTTTCCTATTGATCATCTCAACCTCGAGATGTATGAATATAAGTAAATAAATAAATTTCAACTCCTAAAGCTGGTTGATATTGTAACAAGTTATCTGGACGGTCTATTTTTAAGATTTTTAAGTATTTATAGATCTACTTGATCTGCAATATTTTTGGAGTTTTACTTCTATAGTTAAGATTGAACATAGATTTTCAATCCACCCTAAGGTTTTCGATACCAAAACTACATATTCCAACAAAGTGCGCCTTACTTGTATAGTATAGGGTGGGAACCTTATACTAACTTCACCCTGACCCAAATTATACAATGTTAGGGTTCGTTATTTGGGTTACCATACATATGGATATAACTAAAAGAAACAATTGACTTAATAAATTTTGAGAGAGAGAGGATGAATGATTTTTTGGGGAGACTTATGGGAGATCTCATGGGAGAGATATAGTGAAGAAGAGACGAAAAAAGACATAAAACAATGTTCTATAAAATAATGTTCTTTAAAAATTGCTTTGGCATGATATTTTTAAAGGATAGAAACAAGTAAAAATATTTTGTTATATGAAATAAAAACATTTTTTATTATGAAATATTAATATTTTGTTATTATATTATAATAGTATAAAAGTATTTTGTTATATGAAATAAAAGTAAGTAAAAATACAATATCTAGAAATAATATGAATGACAAAGTGGCTTAAAGTCATTACATCTCTATGATCCTAATAGCCAACGTCCCTTTCGGTGAATTGGTTGAAGAATTAGTCCACGGTTTTGAAAACTTAAGAACTATGTTAGTCATGTTGGTTAAAGCATGAGTTTGGTTCCCAATCCAAACTCCTCAAGGCTAGTTCACCATTTATTTTCACCCCAACATTTTTGCAGGGGCTCAACATTATTATCCCTTGTCCATTACTCCTCCATCTTTATAAGAATAATTATAATCATCTCCCTCCCCTCCCTGACTCCTCCATCTTTTTATATATCTGCCTCTGCATCTCTTAGCACATCTAAGTTGTGGTCTTCTCTTCCCCTTTTATGTGCTGGTTCAAACTTTGTTCTTCTTCATCATCAGTCAAAGGCCCTTTATTGGACTTTGTTGTAAGAGATTGACCCACCAAACTCACAAGACTTGATAGCAATGTTGTAAGACTATGGATCCCCAAGATAAGATTTTATCAGAACTATGAGAATTTTATGATTTTTTGTGTTCCTCTCCATGGCTATAAAACTTTTTTTAAATAGGGATTTCCTCCTGGAATCTCTGAGAAACGTGGTCATCTAATCCTGGGAAATTGGTAGTTATTTTTACCCGTTGGATAATGGTATCTTCTCTCTCTAAGAATGCCCTTTTTATTGATAAATATTAAATTATATGATGAAGATAAAGAGAGAGAAATATGGCATGTTTAAATGCACATGGCCACCCACATGTACCAACATCTTCCACTTGGGTATGATGGCTAGATAAATTGAAATATCATAAAGTTTTTACCACTTAGTGGGTTTAATATTTATGAGCATATCTTTGTCATGAGGTTTTTAACGCTAGTGCGATCATACTTCTCATAACAAAAAAGATCCAAAGTCATATCATGGGGTTTTTCACGCTAATACGGCTTTTCCTCTCATGACTAATACATCAAAGAAAAAAAATATATCCCATTTGGGAGTTTCTGACTTAGATATTTCCAAGTCTCATCAAAGCTACATGTTTGATAATATTTCTGCATTCAATCCCTTTGTTAAAGGGTATGCAATCATATCTGAAGATGACAGTTATCTCATTCCATCATAAATATAATGATAATCAATTTCATTGTGCTTACCATTGGAACTATAAGCTCCATTTCTAATTGATGAGATAACAACTTGATTATCATAAAAATATTTAACAGGTCTGTCAGCTATATCCAGCATCAAATCATTTATGAAGCATTTAATCCAGATGGCATAAGTTGTAGCAATGCTACAAGCAATATACTCGACTTCCATAGTATACCGCGCTATACAACCTTTTTTCTTGTTAGACCAATAAACACATCCACCTCCAAAGAGGAATACAGATCCTGAGGTTGATTTTCTATCACTTGGGTCTCCTGCAAAATATGCATCAGAGTACTCAGTAACCTCTAAGTAATCAGCTTGAAAGCACAACTTGTAATTTTTAGTTTTTTGAATATATCTGAGTATCTTTTTTACGGCTTGCCAATGAGCCATCCCAAGATTACTCTGAAATCTACATACAAGACCATATGCATGACTCGAATTAGGTCTTGTACACAACATGGCATAATTTATACATCCCATAGCTTGAACATATGGAATTCTTTCTTTTTCAGCTTTGTCACTATTATTTAATGGACACATTTTTTTTGACAATTTCAAGCCTTTACAAACGGGTGTATCTATAGACTTGATATTTCTATCTTAAATTTCTTTAAAATACTTTTTAAATAATTTTCTTGAGATAAACATAGAAGTCTCGAACTTTTATCTCTTGTTATTTTAATATCCAATACATATGAGACTTCTCACATAACTTTCATCTCAAAATGGGAATTTAGCCATAATTTGGTATGGTTAATCATGCCAATATCATTATCGGCTATCAAAATATCATCCACATACAGTGATAATATAACAAAATTGCTCTCACTATTCCAGACATATACACAATGGTCTAACCTATTGGCTACATACCAATTTCAATGATTGCATTATGAAAAGTAAAATACCACTGCCTAGAAGACTGTTTAGACCATATAAAGATTTCTTAAGTTTGTATATTTTGTCTTCTTGTCCTTAAATTGCATATCCTTCTAGTTGTTATATATATATATATATATATATATATATATATATATATATATATTATTATTATTTATTATATATATATGTGTGTGTGTGTTGTTGTTTATTTATTACTTATTAAGT
>NW_006497498.1:2231032-2242273 GCF_000471905.2 Amborella trichopoda
TTATAAAAACTTTTTCCATTATTAAAACTACAAAAATGAGAAATGATGCATAAGGAAGACTTTAAGAGTTGCAAATGTCCCTAGTGCATCCGTTTATAAAGAAGCTAAGAGAGAAAAGTTTCACAAAATGAAGGAAAGTTCTTCATAGACAATTGATGCTCTTAGCTTTGAATCTACTTACTCTCAAATATTTCGACAAAGTAATTGACCTCTTCTATAGCCTTGGGGCCAATTGATGGCTTTGACTAATAACGTAGAGATTAGATTTGAAACCTTGACAACACAAACGTTAGGAGAATAAACATGTCAATATATCATCTAGAGATTCATTTCTTTCTAACATCCATCAAATTAAATCTCTAGGTACCCTATCATATTTTTTCTCTAAATCAATAAATGCTATGTGTAAGTTGTTTCTCTTCTCGCTAACCTTCTTAATCAATTGTCTAAGTAGGGAAATAACCCCATTTGTTGACTTCCATATAAAAAAAAAATTATGCTATCATTTTATGTCATAGTCATTGCTCAATTACTCTCTCTCATAGCTTCATAGTATGGATTCTAAGTTTGATCCCTCGATAGTTTGTATTATTCTATATTTTTGCTTTGTTTTAATAAATATACCACAATACTTTTTCTCAACTCATATGGTACTTTCTTTATTCTCAACATCTTGTTAAATAGTTTGGTTAACCAAAATATGTCAATCTCTCCTATGCACTTTTAATCATCTGTTAGGATACAATCTGATTTTAAGGTCTTTTTTGTCTTCATTTTTCTCAAAGCTTCTTTCACTTTAGATATCCTGATCCTACAGATATCTCTATAACCTCTGACTTTATTTATGTCAAAGGTCTCTCATTGTAGTCATCATTTAACAATTTTGAAAATAAATTCTCTACTTTTTGATGACCATGTCTCTCTAATTTTTACTAGTTTGAAAACATCTCTTTCACCTTCTTTTGTCACCAATTTGTCAAAAAAAGCAAGGGGTAGGCCTACAAGGATATGGTTGAAAGTAGTGAAAAATATAATGGGACTTTATGGCCTCACTGAAGGCATGACCATTAATAGAGCAGAATGTCTGACCATGATTTGCGTAGTTGACCCTAATTAGTTGGAAAAAGGTTTTGACAATAATGATGTTGATGGTTTGTCAGCACTTTCATATTGTTCTACATTTTGAGCATTTCTATTCCACTACAAGTTTTATAACAAGGTTGCTTTTTGCAAATAATCCTCAAAATACAAATTTTTTTTTAAAAAAATATGGAATAAATAAGGGAGATTAATAGTAAAACAACAGATAGCACACATAGAACATTAGAAGATGCTCAATATAGCGCAAATAAATAACACAAAAAACAATATTTCTTGGTAAATCATGGATAATTTATATAAAAAAATAAGAACAAGCATGAAATTAATAATAATAATAATAATAATAATAATGTTATTATTATTATTAATATTAATATTAATATTAATAATAAAGGAAATGTAAATTGGAAAAAAAAATCCATGCTAAAATTAAAAATTGACATATTCCTCAACTTTTCAGATGAAAAATGTATAAGTCAGTTAAAATACATTATCTATCAGTTCATCAGTATATAACAACTCGTTCTAGCATTAAAATGCCCTATTCTCATCCAAATAAGGCATCGTTACATATTCAAAACTGTTTTTTTTTTGTCAAAGATAGAAGACGTACTTGAAATTTTGAAACTCAAACAAATCAAAGTGAAATATTTGCTTTAGAGTATTTTACAAATATTAAGCCCCAAAGAAACGATGGATTATCAATTGCACCCAGCTCAAAATGAGAGAAACCACCAAATTTTGGTTTATCAATTTCGGTGGATATAAAGCACTTGCAATTGAAAATAAATAAATAAAAACAAGAGCAAAGAAACAAAAAAACAGTGGATGGAGGCTCAACAAAGAAAAGAGCCTCCCCTACGACATAAAACTTATATACTTCCCCTTATCCAACAGTCCATTCTGAATGGAGGGTTAAGATTGTCCCAATCACAATGTCACGTCTCTACACTATTTGTTTTTAAATTTTTTTTATAAATTATTTTGACCCCAAATTTTGGACGTCCAATCCTCTATTAAACTCGCACTAGTGAAAAAAATATAAAAAAAAATTCAATAAAATAAAATGACCAAAATACCCCTATAAGATTCAAGGGGTATTTTGGTCATTATATTTTATCGAAAAATTATTTTTAATATTTTTTATAGGTGAGCCCCAATGAGAAGATGGTACGTACTAAATTTTATGTTCATTAAATTTGTATAAAAAAATTAAAAATTAAATACTTGGAGATGTCAAATTTAAGATCAAATGGTGAGTGGCTCTCTTAATCAAAATTGGACGGTTGGATGGTAGGGGAAGCATAGTTCTTCTATGCTGTAGGGGAAGTATAGAAACCTTTTCCTAAAAAAAAATTAATGTACTTCCAATGGCTCGGTCTGAAATCATCTGTTTGCCGAAAAATAAGAAAATTCCACACCACTTTTTTGGTTTCCATATCTCATGCCCAATTCTTGTAATCCAAAGCAGAACCTGATAAGGAGGACGACGATTTTAAGCCACTTTTTTTAGAACGGGCCGGGTCAGCCTTGTCCTCCCCACACCCTGTAGGGCTAAGACGGGGCTTGGCAAAAAACAAATGAAATAAAAATAATAAATAAAAGCGGAAGTTTCTATAAGGCTTAAGCTTTATGAAAACACCTCAAATCTTCAGCTAGAAAGTACTTTTGGTGACGAAAATCTTTATAATGGCTTTAAAATCAATTTCGGACATTGACAATAAAATTTGAAACTCAAAAAATAGTATAGATCTTGCGGATTTGTGAACACTTGATTTTATAGCAAAATAGACTGTCTAGATAATTTATTACAATATATGTTCTTTTTAGTGCTTGAAATCCTAATTTGCTTCACACCATAATGTTCAAGTGGAGACCATCAATATAAAGAGGAAAATTGTTTGATAGGGCTGCAGCCCAAGCAAATTAAGTGAAGCCATACCTCATAACTCATCGAAAATTACAATTCAAGCATTAAAAAACCTTCACATCAATCGTCTCTGCTTGAACATTATGGTTGTGAAAAAATTTAGGATTTCAAGCTCTAAATGTTGTGTACGTTATAATAAAGGGTGCGGTTTCTATAAGGTTGTAACCTTCAACAATCCAATTAAGGCACACCTTCAAATTTTATCGTAATGTGTAATTTTGGGATAAAGCATTCTTAGGATTATACCAAAATCTATTTTTATATTTAATTATAAAATTTTAAACTACAAAAATGATTAAAATCAAATAGATCTATAAAAATATGACTATCTTGAAAATGGATGGTCTAGATAATGTGCTGCAAAATGCATTATTTCTGAGACTCAAAATCTTTTTTCTTTTTTCATATTCATACATCTTATTGTAGATATGATCAATTAGTTTTTCAACATTAAAACAACATTTTTCAATGGATTTTTGAGATGCATCTGTACTTCTACATTTTAAGTTTGTAACCTTATATAAACTTTTTCCTATAACAAATTATCCAGATCGTCTATTTTGGCCAAAATAATAAGTGTTATTAATTCTCAAGTTCTGTACCATTTTTTTAGTTTTATATTTTATAGTCAGTGTTAAAATTGATTTTAGAGCAGTTATGAAGATTTCCTTGCCACAAGCACCTTCCATACAATGATTTGAGGTGAGGCTCTATTTTGGTTTTATAAAGGCTAGGACTTATGAAAACCTCATCCCAATTGGATTTTTATCACGAGTTAGAGGTTGAGGTTGAGGTTGAGATTACCCCAAAACAATGGCGGGTCATATAAAATATCTTCCTCCGCCCCCTTCCCCGCCCCTCTCTTTCGCTCCGCTGTCAACCGAAATGGCGTTGCTCTCCCCCTTCAATAACCTCCTCCACCTCACTACTGCCAGAGACCCTCCTCTCTCCTCATTCTTCTACTCTCTTCCGGTTAATCTCTCTCTACCCTCTGTAAGCGTCTTACTTCCTTGCATTTTGCTCTGAATTCTATTATGTTTACTTGTAACAAACTGTTTTAACAAATGGGTTACTTCTTTTTTTTCTCTGATGAAAATTTCCAGGAATTTAAAATCCAGTGGGGTCTATTTCATGTTTTTCAGCTAACAGAAAATCATCTGTTTCCCTGTTTATGTTTCTTCTCGTATATCTTCAATATCTATCACGATTTAAGAAGTGTGTTGAGGTCAACTTGATGAATGGTATAGACCTGTAGATGTACAATTTATGTTTGAGCAAGGTCTGAATTAAACCTAGAGATTTGGACTACCATTTTGTTTCGGTTAATTTTTTATAACGACTTAGATGTTGCGTCATGCAGAAACCATTAGAGGAATTCAATTGTCTTTTCTGAATCTTAAATTTGATGCTTACTGGTGAAGTAAAATCTGTGACAGGATGGTCCCTTTATCTTGTGGGCTAGTTTTGGAAAGAATCATGGGCTTGTCTTAGAAAAATTGTGAATTATGTGTTGTATGGCATGCATAGTAAAACGTAATTGCTTGCTTCGAAAAAGATGATGGTTGCTGGTTTAGATCCTTGTCGAAGTGCAATCATGGTGGAGCATGCATATATTGTTTGAATTTTTCCCCGTCAAGGATAATGTTGGTTGCAGCAACTGATTTTCAAAGCTCAAAATCATAATGGCACATCTGATTACTCATAGGAGTGCAACCTTTTATGTAGTCATGATTTCGCGCTATGTATGCAGTTAACAAAAGTACGGCTACGTTATTTCTATCTCAATGTGTCCTTTCAATTGCTTGCGTTTTCATGTTTCAATGGGGTATCTCTCTACCCTGTTCCACCCAGATTCCCATCTCGCCTCAGCTCATGCCCGCCTAAGAAGAAATGGTAAACGGTTTTCAATTTTTCATGGAAATCCATATGAAATTTTGTTCTTTTAAGTAAGTGATGGCTGGATTTTTCTTGAAAATATTTAAACAAAAAATAAGAAAAGAAAAGGAGACTAAACAAATGCTGTAGTTCGGAAATTAAATGCATATGAAGGGGACAATCATAATTCTTGGAGTGATTGATAGAATCCATTTCAAACGCTAATAATTATACACATACGATAAAATACACTATTTTTTGGGGAAAAATTGCAAAAATAAAAACATAAATATTTGAAGGTGATCTCCCAGTTGAAACCCATGTAACAACGACCGGTGTGTCACCTGCATTTAGGCGAATTAAACACTTGAATGCACTAGACACTTGTGTTGACATGCAATACATGCTACATGCATATTGACACAAAAAATCGATGTCTTTGACTTGTGTGTCAGCTATGTGGATATCCGAATCCACGGATTGGGTGAAGAGGACCGCATGTCCATGTTTGTCCGCTTTACAATACATGTCCATTTCATAAAACATACATGGGCAGACGTATCGTATGAGGTAGACCCTCATGTCTTTGATCTGGATCCACTTGTTGAATTATCTTTATATACATGAAATATATATAGATACATATGCATTGTCCGGACTTGAATGGACATGCCGGACTGGACTTGGTAAAATATAGGTAGGTGAGTCTATTCTTCAAATTCGAGATAGACAGATTCTCATATTCGTGTCCTTCTAACATAGGTTGGAACGTTTTAGGATGTGCGATTTCAGTGGGTTAGATTAAAATAAATGTCTTGGAGTCAAATCTTTATCATTTTTGGAGTAGAGAGTCAAATCTTTATCATTTTTTGAGTAGATGGTAATCGTTGCGGCTAAGATTGAATTAAGCCATACTCAATATTTGGTGTGAGACATTACAATAATACACTCATTTGTAAAATGAATTAAATGCTGCTGAATTTAATCTATTTAACAGCTATTGGAGGTTTTATATCATTATCATCCGAGCCTTATCCCAACTATTTGGGATCGGCTATTGGAGGTTTTCTATAATAGCATCAATAATATTACATTGAGTAGTAACCATAACTTTCCCTATGCATGCAAATACTGCTCCTGGAAGCTATCAAGTTTATCTAATGCAATCTAAATTGAAATTCTCATTGATTTGTCACACAAATTGGATGTATTTCTTGTATCTATTCTTATGTTCTGGGCTGAACTTACTTCTGCAAGAAGTGGTATTATAGAATCTTGTGAACTATGGGATGTAATTTATCTGAGGTTCTTTTTATGTTTAACTCGTAACCTAATTATTTTTGTAATTGATTTATGTTTTTGTACTCTTCTTTTGATTCTTTTTTTTGTATATACGGATTCGCCTAAAAATGCTTATTTTGACTGATTAATTAAGCAGCTGATATTCAGATTAGTTCCAGATTGTACTGTACTCCCCCGTTATCCTTCAAAACAAATTCGACAAGTAATGTTTCTCAGAACCAAGTAAAATCGGAGGCTCTTGAAGATGATGCATGTGAACTAGTGAGTGGAGTTGAGCTTCTTTTAGGGGAAGGTACAAATAGTTTTAGTGCTTATTTGTTGAAAGCTGTGAAAAACAACAATGGCATGGGGGTGCTCCTTTTGACTGATGTTTTTGGGTTTGAAGATTCATCAACACGAGATTTTGCATATCGTGTCTCCTGCAGTGGATACAAGTATGCTCTTTCACCTTGAAAATTATGGAGTTTATTGTTGGCTGTCCCTTATACCCAATGTTATTTATTTGACTTGACAATATCAAATCTTGGCTGTGATCTTACACAACCATTGCATTATTGATGCTTGCTGTCATTGGCATTTATGCTATACAATTTTAATTGCATTTTTTTCTAGTTGTGAGCATATAGGATCTCTATAAACCAGGTAAACCTGTCTGCACTCGATTACATATACTAAAACGTTGATCCTTGGGTCAATGAGTGTGTTTATTCACTATGCGATAGTTATAATGTAAACATGATCTAGTGGACTTCAACATCTTAATCTCACTTTGTTATAGCGTATTGACCAGCTTACCAAAATATTATCATATCTGCAACATAAGCTTCTGTGATGTCTGAGACTTTGTTCATTGAAACATTGTTCATCATGGGTGTATTTATGTGAAATTGGAACTTATATGAGAAATATTTTAATAGCAGACCTTTTTCTTTATCCTAGCAGGGGTCCCATCCGTGTTTCAATCACCAAGGAAAGTTAAGTGTAATAAGATTGGAACTATGTCCTAAGGTCTAAGGATAGAGTGACACTCTTCTGTTTCAATGAGAAACCAGATATTAAATAGAAAGAAAAGAATTTTGCAGTCATGCTTGGTACTTTAGATAAGTAGAAGCCATATGTACTTGGACATATTCCCTCTTGTTCAGTTGTGTTCAAACTCGAAGCGGGAAAGGTATCAGGTTGGATTTATGGCCTTTCAAGGCCTTAAAGCTAAGATTCTCTCGCTCAGTGGGAGTGAGTGAGAAAGAATGATTCTGGATGCTTGGCGCACTGGGGCCTAGAATCATGTACCCCGAGTACATGAGGCAATGAATGAGAGAGAGAAATCTCTTGCAGAGGTGTGAGGGTCACCTCCAAGTCATGACTATGGTTATGAGTGTGCCTCATGGTTGGTGTGTTTGGCCAGGGCTAGGAGAACCAAAAAGAGAATATAGAACCCAAGTACTTTTTGAGTAACACCCTTGTATAAGATGGTCATGACACAGGACATATTTCTTGAGTATTGTCCAACATTTATGGAAGGAACTTGCCAGGGAACCATCTGGTTGAGGTTATTTATTTGAGGAGAGTCTTGATAGGAGCAAATATATCTTCACATTTTATTGCTCTTTCAAGTTTGCTGTTCTCTTTAATATCCATAGGGTTTTTGCATTTATAGGGTGGTTGTCGAGGGGCATTCCTTCTAGGTTCTGATAGATGGTATTGTCATCAGATCTAATGATAGAACCATCATTCTTTTTAGGGAAAATATCTCTATAGATCTTATTTTTAAGTTTCATTTCTTCATAGACCCAAAGTTTCAAAATCTATCTTCGGGCATAGAGATTTTATCTATCATATCTTCTAACCCCCTGGATCAATTTTACCCATTTTTAATTCATCTATTTCGCCCAAAGAAATTTAAAAATTACATCCTTTTATAAAGTCTAAACCCCTACTCTCTCTCCTTGTGTGTCTCTCTCTCCTTAAATCGCCAAACCCCTCCCTCTATCCGTACTTCCCCAACTTTCTTTCTCTCTTCAATAGAGCAATCACTCACTCTTTCTCCAGAAAAGGAATATACCATTCTCCCTCTACCAAAATTCAAAATACCATATCTCTCTTCTCTAAGAAAGCAAAATACCATCTCTCTCTCTCTCTCTCTCTCTCCCTAGTTGGCTCACAAACTCCCTAGCCGCTCTGACCTTGCCGCAAATTCATACTGTACAGCGAAGATAGAGCCCTTCTCTTGTATCCCAAAAAGAGGCCGACACAATGGAATGAGCTCTGCTGGTCCATGTTGCAATGGACAGAGAGAAAGAAGCCTTGCTTCCCAAGATTTGGGGGAAGTACTAGAGAGAGAGGTTGGAGATTCACGGGGAGAGAGAAAGAGGGTTTGGAGATTCATGGGGAGAGAGAGAAAGAGGGTTTGGAGATTCATGAGGAGAGAGAGAGGGGGTTTAGAAAAAGAAACGTGCGTAGAGAGAGGGTTTAGAAAAGAGGTCTTTTTCTAATTTGTTTGGACAAAAAAGATGGGTAAAAATTTAAAATTGGTCTAGGGGATTAGAAGATAGGTTTTAAAACCCCTGGTCTAGAAAGAAAGGAAACCTAAAAATATGGTGCATGGAGATATTTTCCCTTCTTTTTAAGCCTAAAGATGGTAGAAATGCGTCTTCTGGCAGTGATTTTGGTGAAAAAGAAGTTTGAGCTTGAATCCCTTGGACTGAGCCTATTTTATCTGTTTTTTTGTTTCCAAACGGATACCTCATTCAACAGAACTTGGGATAGTTGATTCATACCTCAGATTTGTTGCTTATGTTTTGGACCCTGGGTCATTTTCAAGCTCAATTTGAAGGTTATAAGTTTACCCTCCTGCTCATTAATTCTGGTGTGATCCAACCCATAGGTGACTATTCTTTCAAGGCTGTCTTAGTCAATGATCACTTCTGGCATACGACTTTGAAGTTTTGTGCTCAGCACTCTTAACTATTTTCTCTTAGTCTGGATAGTCATACTGCATGGAGAAAAAGCTTGAATGGCTTGGACCCCAATCTTTAGTTTATAGGTTAGTCACTTGGAGTGTGAATGTTTACTAATTAGTTTTCTGACTAAGGGGATTTTTCAGGGTCTTTCAGCGCCCATATATTCCAGGTAATGAGATGTTGGGTTACTGGATTTGATAACCTCTGATATGATCTAGAGTCCTCAGGACCACAGTGTGATTGGCTTGATGGTGTTCAGAAATTGGTAACTTGGTGTATTATGTTGCCTCATTAAGTGGAGGTTGAGAATAGAGGATGCTTTCAATGGGGGAAGATTTCCAGCTACATGAGCTGCAGCTTGGTATTGGTTCTTTAGTGAGTGATGCTAATGCTCCTTGGGGTTCATCAGGATGACTTCTGATGGCCTTCTTTGTACATAAGACAACGAAATGTCATTTCCTTGTTCTTTTGAATATTCAACTTCCAATTGTCCCTTGATTGTTCCATGGTTCCTTTGACATTTAGATATGGGTAGTATGTTGGTATCTCTCCCCTCTCTTATTGAAGCATTTTCTCCCTCTATTACTACACCACTCGAACTCATAACACTTGCACCATTATATATAGAAGATTATACAATGAGACCATTTCTCTTTGGTATAAGATGGTCACAATTAATGTTGACTATTGAATGTGAAATTGGGTGGTTGCATTTATTCCATTGACCAAACTCAAAGTTCAAAAGGAAATTTCTCGAAATTTGTGACACCCAACCTATTAGATTTTACATCGGATGGTTATAAGTAATTGTGACCTCCTTGTACTAAAGGTAAATGGTCTCATTGTATACAATCCCATTATATATATTTCACACACACACACACACACGCACATACACACACACATATATATACATAAAGGATAAAGCTACATAGCTAACAATAGGTAGTTTCGACCATGTTCTAAACTATCAGATCTTGATCAGATGGTTGAAAATACATTTTGCTACTTGAATTTTAATCTTCTTTCTATGAATCAGTTTAATAAAAAAATTTAGCCATATGAACTTGAATTCAAAAACATAATTTTCAAAATTTAAAATGAACAAATTACCCCTGTCAATTTTCAAGGGTAGTTTTAAACTTTGTAAAATAATTGTTTTATACTTTTCTTCTTGTGTTACACATGTACAAAATTTCATCGTGATTAGATTTGGAGAAGAAATAATAAAGTTGAAGTAGTAGCATGTATTTTCAACCATCCAATCAAAGATCTGATGGCTAGGGGCATGACCTAAATTACTATTCGTTTTAGATAATAACCTATTGTGTATGTGTGTGTAGAGTGTGGTTGGAATAAGGTTGCAACCTTCCAATTAAGGCGCACCTCAAATTTTATCATAAATGTAATTTTGGTATAAAAAATTCTTATGATGGCTTGAGAATCTATTTTCATCACTAGTTATAAAATTTTAAACTCTAAAAATTGTTCAAATCAAGTAGATCTATAACACATGAAAATCTTGAAAATGGACTGTCCAGATAAAGTTTTGCAAGATACCCTATTTTTGGGTCTCGAAATCTTTTGTTCTTTTCATATTCATACATCTCGATGTCTAGATGATCAATTAGACGATTTTCCAACATCAAAACAACCTTTTATGATGGATTTTTGAGATGCACCTTAATTCTACATCTGAGGTTTGCAACCTTATATAAACCTTTTTCATAGTATCAACCTTATACTATAAAATTAAGGCATACTTCAAAAACCGAGCTGGAAATGTTGTTAGAATGTTTGAAAACTCTTTGATTGATTACCTTGACCTTAAGATGTATGGATATGAAAAAGACAAGCATTTCAAGTCTTAAAAATAGTGCATCTTCTAATGTATTATTTGGACATTCCATTTTCAATATTTTTTAAGTGTTTATAGATCTGCTTGATCTGCACCATGTTTTTAAGACTTTTATCATTAGGGGTGACAATAGACCTTTAAGGCCATCTAGGGTTTTCTAGCACTGGAAAACTGCATCTTCCGGCAAGCTTTGGAGGTGCGTCTTACTTGATTTT
>NW_006497498.1:2243112-2256565 GCF_000471905.2 Amborella trichopoda
TTTACCAAAATACCTCCAAAAAATTATGGGGGTATTTTGGTTAATTTATATTTTGCGAATTAGTTTTTTCATATTTTTATTAGGTGCGCCTCACTAAGATGTACGTATGCTCCAAATTTCAAGTAATTTGGATTTGTAGAAAAAAAAATGAAAATTGAAACACTATCGGATAACTGGGACTGTGCGATGAAGTTTGGATGGTCATGAGGGTAGGAGAAATCATATTCATTTTCCCCTATAGGCATTGAGAAGAGTTTTTCAGATATATATATATATATATATATATATTTATATATATACATATCGAGTGCATTGGAATATGACCTATTTCTTGTGCAATCTTTTGACGTGGAATTGAGAAATCATTCATTTGAATAACATATTTCACCCAAAACAAATTCACATCGACATGGTCCAAATCCTGATGATAGATTCCAGATTAGATTGACCTTTCTTTCGGGCTTTCATTTTCATGTGCATCTCAAGATCCAGCCTGGATTCTGATAAGCAAGCATAAAAACATGATTACTATCTTCAACATGGTTTCAACAACTTTGATGATGACTGTGAAATTGGAAATGTTCATGGTAAATCCACCAGCAAAGACCATATCTTCGGCTATTTCATTTAGTATTTCAAAGAGTGATATGAAAATCTATTATTTGAAAAGAGTAATATGAAATTCTGAATATTACTACGGAAAAGCTAATCTTGTTCTATGTCTTCTGTATCTACAATGTCATGATTCTTTAGATCTGGCCTTGATCTTTAATTGTTGTAAGTAATATCTAGCATTTGATATAAAAAGTCTTAGAGACAATCCCCGAATCTAATGAGGAAAAACATGTCAGTGTAGTCAAAGGTGCCTGCCTTGGATTCCTAGATGGTGCGTTGCGGCACCGAAGGGCCTCGGCACCCTCCTAGGTCCAGGTTGAGCTGCCTGGGTGGGGATTACTCAGCAGGTACCTAGCTTGCTTAGGTGCTGTCTAGAGTATTGGTCATGGCGACTGGATAGGATGTTTTGTGTGAGTAATTGTGCCTGCATGCTCCTGCGCACATCTCTGTAGTGCTCTGTGTATTTGCATGTGAGAGGGAGAGGGGGGTTATTTTATATATGCCTGTTATGGTGTGTTTGTGTGTGTGTGTATGAGAGAGAGAGAGAGAGAGAGAGAGAGAGAGAGAGAGAGTATTATTGTTTGCATGTGTTTGTTGTGTTGTGTATTGTTTTGTTGTTGTTGTTGTTCTTCTTCTTCTTCTCTGTCTCCCTCCTTCTCTCTCTCTCCCTCCAAATAATCCCTCATTACGTAGTGTGTTTTATTCCTCTCTCTCTCTCCAATCATTCTCCCTATTCTGAACCACTTCTCTCTCTTAAAAATGGCTGGGGGCAAGGGTGTTGGGTGTTGGGTTTGTGGGTGTCATTATTATCTGTTCAACCAATCTCCTCTCTCTCTAACTAGTCCTTTCTCTATCTCTGACTAAAAATGGGTACGAGGGACCTTCCTACGCATTGCCTTATGCCTTTAAAACCATGAAAAACAAAATAAATTAGTCATCACTGATTCTTAGTGTCCTGCTCTCATGAATTCCTAGTTCAATGATTGGCCAAATCATTAATTATGATTTTGGTATTTTTCGTCATGCTCAAAACATGAAAATTCCAAACACAATTTATGGAAGGAACCTTTTCATATTGAAATTTGTAAAATGGCAGCATGGATCAACTTGTTGCAATCTGTAGGTCCTTATTATGACTCTTATGAATGTCCTTGTCAAAAAAATGCAGTGTCTTAGTCCCTGATTTGTTTAGAGGGGATCCATGGTCTAAAGATAGACCGAAAGAAGAGTTTGAGATATGGAGAGTCACACACTCCCTTGACAGGGTTGCCATGGATATCACAACCTCGACAAAATGGATGATGGATGAATTCTCAGCAGCGGGGATCTCTGAGAAGTTGGGTATCATTGGGTTTTGTTTTGGTGGAGGTCGCCTTCTTGAGACTCTTGCAAGAGATGAAAATGGCTACTTTAGCACAGCTATATGCTTCTATGGAACTAGACTTGATCCATCTCTCGCCTATAACATAAAGATACCTGTTTTCTTTGTGGTTGGGGAGAAGGATACACTTTGTCCAGTTGAGACTTTACGCGAAATGGAGAAGAGAATTAATGGATCGAGGGTGGTGGCCTATTCTGGACGGGGACATGCGTTTGCGCATCGACCTGCTTCGCCAGAAGAAGATGAAGATGCGGAGGATGCATTTGTGATTATGAGAAATTGGCTACATGAAGGCTTGGTGTTGAAAAGAAACTGAGTTGTTTGTAATCATACGACAATTCCTCAGAGGGTTGGATTCTCATCTCCTCTTAAATACTCTACTTATATGTACTTTGTTATTGAAGTTGTTGCTGATAAAAGTCTGCTTGTATATGTATTCCCATGACCATGTAGAAAATGTTGCTTTTCTTCAAGTGAACTTTTTTCGTTTTGCTCAGCTATGCTTTTTAATTTTCCTCATGTCGAAGAGATGTAAATTGCGTATGGTCTCTTCCAAAAGAAACCCATATTAATATTATCAAACACATACTACCTTTACTCAGGCATTTGTTAAACCCCTCTCTCTCTCTCTCTGTCTCTCTCTCTCTCTCTCTCTCTCTCTCTCTCTCCCTCCCTCCCTCCCTCCCTCTCTCTCTCTTTGTTTTTTTTCTCTTATTTTTTTTGTTGGTAGTGCAGTTGGAAGTGGGGAAGGGATTTCTTACCTACTAATTCAAGTCGTCGTCGTTGTAACCCGTGACCATGACCACCTAGCCTTGAGCCCATTCCTAATCCCTATTAAGATCATTCCTGTGGGAGACATCATTTTAAGGTTCAGATTCACCATATCCAATTCTATCAATTTTTTGGTGATGATGTAAAGGCAAATTATCAAAACTTTCCCCTTCTTTTAAGAAATTCAAAATATACCTTCTTTTTATTCTTATTTTTATTTTTTTTACAGCCATTCATATTTTTTCAACATGTTTAATCTAAAAAATGCCCATCAGAAGTATTCTAGATCTATGAAGTACCATCACAGACTAAAAACCCCCATCAAGTTCTTCCTTGATGTTGAGGAAGCATTATAGGGCTTCACCAACCTATTAATTCCTATGGTTTCGTGGTGGTCCAAAGCTAGGTACCACAAGGCATCATGGACCTGTTAGATCCTTGAAGCACCATTACAGGCCTAATATGTTTATGGTGGTCTAAAGCCATGTACCAGGGGAATTTACATACCAATTAGATCTGTGAAGCATTTATTATAGATCCATGATGGTCCAAAGCCCCTATCCAGGTGCGTCACCTATTTTGTCCATTGATGCAAGGTGCATCACCTATTTTGTTCCGAGCCTGCCAACTCCATTATTATTATTGTCATTATATGCAAGGTGAATCACTCCATTATTATTATTTTGTCATTATATGTCAACTCCATCATGGGGCAATGTTTCAATAATTGTGGATGGCAGAGAGCTCAAGTGGACCTTTATAAGTTGTTATTCATATGGGTTCGAGGTCCAACAAGTTCTCTCTCTCCGATTGAAGGTCCAACAAACGCTCCTCTCTTCTCTGTTGGCTTGTCAAGTGGCCTGAGATTTCAGTTCCTACAGCCATTTGATAACAGTAGAAGATTTCGACGCAATTGTATCTTCGGATGGATATTATACCATCTGTGGATTTGGCTCTCTGCTATCTGGTAATTTTTCCCTTAACAATCAAGCTCATAGAAAACTCCACTGCTAATGCCTATGGAATGTGGGTTGTAATAAATGGATTTTTGACCATTTCAATCTTTGTTACTTCTAGGAAATACTTGTTTCCACATTGGATGGTGTATTCAAAGAAGTATACCCCTAAAACAAAGTAGTGGTCATTGGAGTAATCATCGTAAATTGGTAGGTTGGACAGTGATGGACGGAGAGTGCATCTGGTAAATATATCACTAATTCAACTGGATATCCCCCTCCCCCTCCATCACCATCACCATCAGATCTACGGATTGGATAGTGATGACTCCTACCATAAAGTATAAAAATTAACAAACGGATCGTAGTGTACAACACCTCTATCATGATTTCCTTTTCTTTTCAATATCAATATTGTTAATAATATGAAATTCTCTTAATTAGTTTTCTACAAGCTCTTAAACGTCACGAGTTTTAAATTTCTATTATTATTTACTGACAATTAGTTGGAAGAAGACTCGAATGATGATAATGATGACGATGATTTACTGATGATTAGGCTACGATTGAATTGTAAATGAAGGAACTTCAAGAGAAAACGAATCCTACCGGATTGAGGCGGCGGCTCGGGAACATGCCTTGACGCCACCAAGGGAATTAGAGAAGCATACAGAATGAAGGCTGCAAATGCAGCACACAAGACGTACTTCAATGTTGTCTGCATCCTTTCTCTCTCTCTCACTCAAGGTGAGCAGGGGACTAGAATCCGAGCTCCATTTATAATCCCATAAGTTTCTTACAAGAATGTGGCCTGTCATTATCAGTAGACCGTGTGGGGCAGTGCCATTCACTCAAGACTCTCTTTCTCTCTCCTCTTGCTCTCCTCTATGAGAAATCTCTCACTTGATGCACTTGTGGCTCCAATTTGGGCTTTGGGTCAAGAAAGGAAAGATGACCGCTAGTCATAGCGTGTGGGGCAGTGCCATTCACTCAAGACTCTCTTTCTCTCTCCTCTCGCTCTCCTCTATGAGAAATCTCTCTCTTGATGCACTAGTGGCTCCAATTTGGGCTTTGAGTCGAGAAAGGAAAGATGACCGCTAGTCATAAAAGCCAGTGAGTCAACATAACTGTTCTATGCAATGATTTAAAACACGGCGAGTCGAACTGGACTCATCTGGTTCGACTCGAGAATCGGCCCCTTATCGATTTCAGCACAAAAGCGGGAATCGTCCGGTTCTAGAGCAGAACCGGCGGTTCCCACCTTGTTCTGTCCGTTTCCCTCCCGGTTCTAACCTTAAAGTACCTTCACACGTGTGTATGCGTCACGTGCGTGACACGCAACACTCCCACACGTGTGTACGTGTGACACGAGCGATACACACTCCCACACGTGCCACACACACTCCCACGTACATGCACGCGTGCACGTATGCACCGGTTGACGCACTACTCCCACACGTGTGTACGTGTGACACGAGCGATACACACTCCTACACGTGCCACACACTCCCACGCAGATGCACGTATGCACTGGTTCTGGCTTAAAAAACACATTCACATGTGTGTGCACGTTACACGTGCGAGACACACCACTCCCACATGTGCCACACGTGCACGGATGCCCTAGTGTTTGCACACTAGTATTTATCTTCTAATTACATAGTTATTAATATAGCATATTTGAATACTCATCCTTCAATGTGGAATAATTTCCAAACATCATTAAATGAAAACAAAATGTAAATATATGCTATTAATAGGTACTTTTAAACACATATGTTAAGGAGATATGATGGTTATCACTAATGTTATTTGCTTTGACTTCTCAAGTTCGAATCCCCCCTTGGGCCATATAATAATTTATACCCTTGAGCTAATTTTTGTTCTCCTTTGGGCATATAATAAATTAAAGTGTTATTTCCACAATTTGTACGCATTTTATTAATTTTTACATTAATAACCAAATCTTTTATTTTATTTATTAATTTTTACATTAAAAATTATGTAATGTACTATTTTTCTTACAAATGTCAATAATACATTTTAAATTAGATAATATTATAAAATATTTTAAATTTGTTATTATTTATCTAATAACATAATTATAAAATATAAACTAATAATTATAATTTCAGTATATAATATTATAATTAGTTAGGTTGTAATAATTTTGGCTTATAGTATGTTAGGTTGTAATAATTTGGGTTTTTTTAGCGGATTAGGGTTTTTCGTCAAAACAAGATTTTTCTTTTATGTGATGTAAATTCAATAAGTTTATACAGGGAAAGAGCATATCGATATTCACAAATTGATGAAAAAAATGATAGTTAATAATGTAGTACCCTCATTTCTTATTGGATTCCTAAAAAACAATATTTATAATGAATTTTAAAATTTTTTTAGGATTTTTTTTGAAGCTTTAATCCGACCAATTCAGCCGATTCCCGATCTGGATCGCCGATTCATCGATCCGAATAGTCGATTCGCCAATCCGGATCGGTTTTTGAGGTGCCCGATCTGGGTCACCGATCTGCTTTTTGAACCATTGGTTCTATGAATCATTAATTTAATTGGGAATCGGTCACAACTAAATTGGTTTGGGGACAGTTTAGGTCTCTGCATGCTCCTCATTACGACCCCACTTTTTTTTTTCCTTTTTTTTCTTTTTTCTTATTGATTTATTTTTTTTATTTTTTTAGGGCCCCCTTATGTCTCAACCCAAAAACTCCTTTTTAAATTTTTTTTACGTTTTTTATTTTCACTTTTTTTTATTGTTAATTCCTACCAATCGAAACATTGTCTAGATTGTCGATCCAACGATTCAATACCGATGTGAGGGTGGACGATGTGCCCCACCAATTTGGCTTTTAATCAATAGTTCCAATAAACTAATGAATTGTCAATCTGAAAGCAGTATGTAATTTGGTTGATACATTGTGTCTCACTTGGAAGTAGGAATATTTGGTTTAGTTTTATACTCTTAATTCTCGAAGGGGGCATTTGGTTCTCTGGATTTTTCAATCATGTGGGAAAGTATGTCCTGGAATTGGTATTTACTAGAATTGGCATATCTTGGAATGTGGTGTTGTTGGGTATATATTGCTATTAAAGGCCTTATGAGTGCTTGTAAATAAACTTTTGATATAACGGAACATGAACTCGGTGGAAGTGTGGTCTTGTGTGGATCATACTAGGTAAATGATGTTACATGGATAGAGAGATTAAACTAACAAGGGTTATAATGGGGTCATCCACTGATGAGGTTAGAGTATGCCAAGACGAGTGAGCCGAGGGACTGTGTGACCCTTGTGTGTGATGAAGACCTTAAAAAATGGGGTCAAAGTCTCATCCGTATACCATCACAAGATATGCACATATGATTGCCATTTCGAGAAAGCAAACCACCTTTCAGGATGATATTTGTACATATACGAATATTATCTCTACGCACCATAGAGTTGTTGTTGCTATATTCAATATCACAATAAGAGACAAATAATGGAAAAGCCTAAAAAACCCTAAACCCATTCAAGCACTCTATAAAGGGGTGCCCTCTTCCATATCTTTCACACCTAAAATTTGTCCTCTCTCTCTCATAAGAAATAGGGGGCACACCCCACATAGTAACTTTCTCTCTCTAGATTTATGAAGAGGCATGCCCCAACCTCTTGAGATGCTCTCTCTGTCTCTCATGATCCATAAGGGGCATGCCCCACTTATTTTGATTATATCTCATCTCCCATCTCTCATGTCCTAAAGGGTTAGGGTTTTAGTAATGAGATGCTATCTCTTTCAACTATGTTATCAAGGGGTTAAGCCTTAGTTTGATATCTAAGTTTAAAATGAATTCTTGATCCATTGGACGTTTGGCCTAATTGCTTTCTCTGGTTTGAGATTGAAGGTTAACCATTGATTCCGCACCATTAGAAGGTGGTGACTCGGTGTGGGGTGTAATAAGCTTGATTGAGGTAATTTCCAGTACTTTCTTGTTTTTTTGCCATATTTACTTCTTACGTCTTTTGTTATTCCCAAGCATAGCAATGTGATTTTCTTTGGTTATTAAAAGAAAGTTTTTAGTAGCATCAAGTTCTTGATCCTAGATTTATTTCTTTTTATTTTCTTTTTAAGTCAATTTATTATGTTGGACTACTTGTGATTGATCAAAGGCCATAAGAAAAATAACTAAAAAGAGAAGAAGAAACTAAAAAAAAAGAATATATACACCAGCTAGATCATATAAGTCTAACTTTCAGGTGTATACTCTTTGGATTGCATGTGGTAGAAACCATGACAATGGATATTCACTGTTTGGATTGCCTGGAATATCGTTTTCTTGGAAATGAAAATTTTAGATACTTTCTCTCTCTAAAATCTGATATAGTTTCTCTCTCTAGAAATTTGAGATTCTTTCTCTCTCTTAGACTTAAAATTTGAGATAGTTTTTCCCTATAAAAATTTGGAGATAGTATCTCTCTCTAAAAAATTTCAAATATTTTCTCTCTCTAAAATATGATATAGTATAGCTCTTTAAAATTTCCAAGTACTGGGTGCGGTTTCTATAAGATAGATCCCTTAAAGAATCCAATTAAGGCGCACCTTCAAATTCTATCATAACATGTAACTTTGGTGTAAAAAATTCTTAGAATTATCTGAAAATCTATTTTATTATCTAATTATAAAATTTTAAACCCCCAAAATAGTTAAAATCAAGTAGATCTATAAACATATGAAAATTGTGAAAATGGGCAGTCTATTTTATTACAAGATGCACTATTTTTAAGACTTAATTTTTTATTTTTTTCATATTCATACATGTCAATGTCAAGATGATCAATTAAAGGGTTTTTCAACATTAAAACAACATTTTCCAATGGATTTTTGAGGTGCATCTTTATTTCTACATTTTAAGGTTGCAACCTTAAATAAACTTCTTCCTACTGAAAATTTTGAAATAATTTCTCCCTTTGAAAAATTTTAGGTACTTTCTCACTCTAAAATTTGATATAGTTACTCTCTTTAAAATTTTAGGATGCTTTCTATCTCTAAAACTTAAATTTTGAGATAGTTTCTTTCATAAAAAATTTTCAAGTAGTTTCTTTCTCTAAAATTTTCTCTCTAAAAAATGTTCAGGTAGTTTCATTCTCCATAATTCTAATATATTTTATCTTTCTAAAAGTTAACATTTGAGGTAATTTCTCTTCTGACCGAGTGTGAGGACACAAAAGTTTCTTATGAGTTAGGAAGTGAATTCATGAGATGAATCACTTGCATGGGTTCAGTCGGTTTCCTATCGTTGTCTTCCATCTCTCTGACTAGTGCATGAAAGATGTGCACATGATCCACGAACTTAGTACCCTCTGCCATCTTTAATTCATTATATTTTTTAATAGCCATAACTCGCTTTATGAGAGAGGGGCCATTATACTCTCTCTCAAGTCTATAAAAGATTTCTCTTGCAATATATATTGACTCATATTCAAAAGTATACGAATCAGTCATGGCGCACAAAAGAATGTTCTTACATCTCAAGTTCTCCTCTTTCAAGTGGCATACTCATATTTGATTGCTTGAGATGAGTCGTCACTTGGATGATGAGGACGACGCTCATAGAGCATCTCATATAAGGTTTTCTCATTAATAACACATCAAATATTTCTTCTCCAAGAGGCATAATTGATCCTATCAAATCTTTCGTTTTTCAGGATCACACAGTTGAAGGTACGAGCGGCCATATCTTTTATTCTCAAGCAAAAAATTAGAAAAATTTCTAATGGATATCTAGAAACTACGCTCTGATATCAATGAAAGAAAGACCAATGTGATCTTTTATCGGGGAATAATATATTTTATTTCTTTTCTCCTTTTTATGTTGTGGCAAAAGGTAACGTACAAGTGATCTTATCACAATAACATATACTTCAAAATAAAATCAACAAAATAATAAAACTAAGATCTTGAAACTTGATGCCATTGAAATAACTCTTTATTATGCTTCGGAATATAAAGATGAAATTTCAAGAAATAAAAGTAGAGAGTACCGAAGATTACCTCAACCGAGCCTATTACACCCCACATCGAGTCACCACCATTCGATGACACGAGATCGACGATCTAATTTCAATCTCAACTGAGAAAGTAAGTTTAGGCCAAGCTCTTCAATATAAATCGTGTGCTTCAATACCCCAATACTACTTCAAAACTTCTCCTTCACAACTTTCTCAACCCTAGGCTTACATCAAATAAGAGAGAGATGAGAGAGGTGATTTATCTCTAAGTGGGGCATGCCCCTTTGATTAGGCTATGAGAGAGAATATGGGTAGGTTAGAGAGAGAAGAGTGAAGTAGAGGGGTGTGCCCCTTATGAAGAAAGAGATGAGAGAGGTGGGGTGTGCCCTTCAGGAGGAGAGAGAGTGATGAGAGAGAGAGGAAGGCTCTCTATCATGTTTTGAATAAGGGGGGTGCACCCCTATTTATAATGCAAAATGGGGTTTAGGGTTTCTAAGGGTTTTTCCATTGCTTGCCTCGTAAGAAAGATTGAATATCAACCGTCGATCAAGAGTGACTTGTAGGGTAGAGATTTGAGCCATCCACTCCATAGATGGGCCATCAACATTATGGACGGTGCATGAACCCTTATCTCTCTTTTCTAAATGATTTTTCCATCAATAGAAATTAAATAAATTAAACCCAATCAAAATATTGTGCATACCATAAATAATGCAAGACTTCTTATACTTTCACAAAATCTTTCAAAATATATTAAGTTATGGTCAACATATATCCAACCATATGGCCACATGCTATATCACAAAAGATAGTAAGTGAATAAAGGTTGGGGCACACCACCCAAGGAGGCAATCATGAGCCCCAACTTCTAGGAAAATAGTTGGCCCATGTGCACAATGGGCCCCCATGAATTTTTCTATATATTTAAAATCAATAATTTTTTTTTTAAAAGTATTATTTGAATATTTAAATCATTGTAAAATCAATATCATTATATTAATAAATTCAAAAATTATAAATAAAATATCTAAAGGTTTATAAAAATTCAAATAATAATTGTAAAATAATTTTTATCATAAAAAAAAATATTTAAATAAATTTGATGGGAAAAAGATCTATATAGTTTAGGAATTAAATCAATAATAATGGGGATTCTCCATTTTCTACTATGGACTACAGACCACATTTACTTATGAAACCGACTCAGTGTTTTCTATGACTTACAATCTAAGCAGGGGCTCATTAACAAGTCACCAAAGTCTGATCCATGAGCTAAGGAGTCGCAATCCCAATTTATGGATTACAGGTCCCCCTTAGAGACGGGTCAAGATCACCTAGACTTGATGCGACCATAACTCCTACGGTGCATAGGGATTTCTCTCGCACATGCATACGTTTCAGCCTGAAAAATGACTTGCTTTTTTGAAACGGTCTATAAATATGCATGCCGTGTGATGATACATGGATGAGGCTTTGGGCGCCGTCTTTGTAGGCCTCTATCACATTGTTTACATAGTATGGTCCACGCTGGACCACACTCCCACTATATCAAATGTTTTTATTACAATCACTCATAAAACCTTTAATGACCACATAAACCCAACAGTGTTTGATGCTAAATTCCTCTCTATGATGAATTTTTTTGCAACAAGATGACTTCACTTAAAAAGTTTTTTTTTCTTCTTTTGTTTGCAATGAGTTTTTTGAATGTCTCCATACCCACTTTTTCATATGTAGTCTTTTTTTCTAAAGTCCATCTTCGAGATGAGCTTGAGCCTAACATTCTTCAAGTAAATAATCTCAACTACCGCAATGATGAATACAAAGAAAATAAATTTTAAACCTTTAAAACAAACTATATTATTTGCTTTTGGATTGCTCTTCGCCATTCATTTTACTTATCAGTAAATCATCACATTTTGTACTGTTTTTTAAGCTGCAAAATCATGAATCTACAGCAAAAATACATCTAATGTAGCTTAGAATGTGTTTCACATCCTAAATCTATCTCTAAGATAGATTTTTAGAAAGGGACCGCATTTAAAGAGGACCGCATTTGAACTTCTCCTTATTTTTAAAGCCAAAAGCAGTAAGCATAGTGGTCGAGCACCTAAATTGCCGTAGTTTGTCACTTTCTGACTTTTATTTGTACAAATTTGGAATACACTCACAATAAAGTGAGGACCTTCTAATGATACGAGTAATGCCATACCTCCCTCTCGTTAGAGATAAAAGAGCACATGTTTGTGTCGGTAACAGAGCACATGTTTGTGTCGGTAACAGATCACATGGTGTACATTTACAAGAGACGTAGTCGAAGTGCAACCTCACGCGTGGTACTTTGAAATGGCAATTGTAAACGAGAGGTATGGCTGGCAACTGGTCTGGCTCAAGCTTGGCCAACATGGGCCTAGCGTGTCTAGAAAATCTATAGCTAGACTGGGGTATAATTCAAGGCCAAATTTTTGAAGCAGTTCGGGCCTGAGAATATCCCTCGTCTTTTTTAATGATGCTCGAGACTGACCAAAAACTCGGCGTTACCAGGTTGACTGCAAATCAGACCAACACGGAAGACTTAGGGATCGTTTGATTGGCAGTTCGAATACATTATGTCACTACTTCCAACCATACCTTTTTAGCCCTATCACTTATTCTTGTTTAGCTTTTCACTTGAACCAACTCATATCTCATAGATTTTATGAGTATATATGTGTGTAAATTGTATTTGCAATAAATGAATTTTTGACCATTTCAATCTTTGTTACTTCTTGGAAATACTTGTTTCCACATTGGATGGTTTATTCAAAGAAGTTTTCGCATAAAACAAAGTAGTGGTCATTGGAGTAATCATCGTAAATTGGTAGGATGGACCGCGATGGACGGAGAGAGCATCTGGTAAATATATCACTAATTCAACTGGATATCCTCCTCCCCCTCCATTACCATCGGATCTAAGGATTGGATAGTGATGACTAGTGCCATAAAGTATAAAAATTAACAAACGGATCATAGTGTACAACACCTCTATCATGATTTCCTTTTCTTTTCAATCTCAATATTGTTAATAATATGAAATTCTCTTAATTAGTTTTCTACAAGCTCTTAAACGTCATGAGTTTAAAATTTCCACTATTATTTACTGACAAAGGGAGAAGACTCGGATGATGTTAATAATGACGATGATTTACTGATAATTGAATTGTAAATGAAGGAACTTCAAGAGAAAATGAATCCTTCTGAATCGAGGAGGCGGCTCGGGAACATGCCTTGACGACACCAAGGGAATTAGACAAGCACACAGAATGAAGGCTGCAAGTGCAGCACACACAACGTACTTCAATGGTGTCTTCATCCTCTCTCTCTCTCTCTCAAGGTTAGCAGGCGACTAGAATCCGAACTCCATTTATTCTCCCATAAAACTCCGATTTTTTTAAAAAATCGCTGTCGTTTATGAGAAATCTCTCTCTCATTACGCGTGATGCACTTGTGGGAGTCAAGTCTCTCACTACGCGTGATGCACATGTGGCTCCAATTTGGGCTTTGAGTCAAGAAACCGATGACCGCTAGTCACGCGTAATTCACTTTTGTTTTTGTTTTTTGTTTTTGTTTTGAGAAAGGTTTCTATACTTCCTCTACAATATAGAAGTTCTATCCTCCCCTTACCATCTAGCAGTCCAATTTTGATCAAGAGAGCCACTCACCGTTTGATCTTAGATCCGACGTTT
>NW_006497498.1:2265811-2297334 GCF_000471905.2 Amborella trichopoda
GAGAGAGAGAGAGAAAGGACAACTCAGCTTAGGAGAGGTGGGGGGGGGGTGGGTGACCATCGCGACCGGGGCGCCCGCGGGACCATGCACTTAGGGGTATCCCTTTTCTCTCAAAGTTTTCTCTCTCTCCCTCTCCTCTCACTCAAAGACTAGGGGCTCACAAAGAAAGAAAAGCTAACAAGCAAAAATCTGGCCTTGATTCTTCCCATCCTTTTGGGGTATTGGAGCTTGTAAAAAGGGGTCCCTTTTACAAGTGAGTTAAGCTTGCTTATATAGAGGATTCAACAAACGAGGGTGGATGCTCAAAGTTCAAGCTTAAATACAATTAAAGAAAGTCAAAACAAATCCAAAAATTAGGCACAAATGATCAAAATGCCCTTATGATCTTTTGCCCGAATGGCGAGACCTTCCCTGTATGCAGGTTGCTCTGCCATGGGAAGTCCTTGGAAGCTGGTCCTGCAACTTGTGGCAATTGTTCAGCTATTTTAGCAACATACCTTCGTTCTTCCCTCGATTGTGAGCATTTTGATGCCCTTTAATCGTGCAGTGGTGGCCATTTCCCTTGGGGTGACAGTTCGGCCAGTTTTGTGAACTTTGTTTACCAATGCATCTTCGAGCTGTGTCATTTCAGCTCCAGGCTCTGCTTGCAAGTAAAAGAGGAGGATGTTGCAGTTGTTTTACGCAAAGTTTGGGCTGATTTGGTGTCGATTTGCTCATTTGCCTAATTTGGAAGGTTGTCGAAGAAAGGGATTTGGGCAACTGGCTGGATTTGCTTCTTTGGCGATCTAGGGACTTACATTCATCAATCCACGGGTTGAATGCAAGAGTTGTACCAAAATGTAGCTCTTTGCGAGGTAATTCTATTTAACTCTTCCCCGCGTTAATCCAAGGCTTGGACGTTGAGCTCTGCTTCATCGAATTCAGAGCTTGCTGAACCCCTTGTTTTTCTTGGTTTCTCCAGTCACTTTCCGCTTCGAAGCAATGGGGGTTCTCGGTCACACCACAGTGTGCTCCTTAGGTCAAAATGACGGGGCTAGTGTGATCTAGAACATGTTAATGTTTGAGCTTGGTCTGATTTCAGAGAAAGGCGTCGTGGGTTGGCAAAGTCACTGTCGAAAAACATTATTGCAATCCCCATTTTCGGGACTGGTTTAGTGAAGCCACACCGCGCTATGGTAAAACCATGAGTTTCGAGGCCTCATGAGCGTAGACCCCTCTAGGGAGGTCCGATTGAGCCCAAATTTGGTCCTCGGGGGTATTTTGACTTTCTGAGCACGATGGCAGTGGTCTGGTGCCCTACTGCAATGTTAGCATAGGGCTACAGTAAAGGGTCCTTCTTTGGTGAGAGGGCACCGGACCCAGGTTACTAGGCTGAAGGCTTTATTTTTGACACAATCTTGGTCTGTGAATATTTTATGAACGTGCTAAACCAGACTATCATCGACTCACTCCTTATTCGCATGAGCTTATGAAGGTACGTCAAAAATGACGTACAACAACTTACTCCTCCAAATGTTGTGCTTCGAGAGAAGCGAGAAGTGAGACATTCGGTAAAATTTAATGTCGTAGCTCCTCTGGCGAATCCTTGCCAAGATATGTTTATTGTCTCGATCGATATTTTTTATTTCTTGTTCACTGCCACAACGCAATCCTCGATGGGTAGACCTTGCTGAGATTTTCCCTTGACTGAGGGGTGACCAAGTGGCTTCTAGTGGCCCTGTGGGTTTTGCCAGAATCCGTTTTTTTTGGGAGGTCACGCTGATGGTCTGCCTTCAGCGGGCTTATGACTTTTTTTCTCAACGCGAACTCCTGATATTCCAACCAGTGGGGGGGCCTTCTTGTGAGCTTTATCCCATTCTGGCTAGGGAGGTCCTAGCATTGGAGTTGGCGGGGGCCCTTCTTGTGAGCTTTATCCCCATCCAAATAGAAACGCCAGGAGCAAACAAGGTACCTCATGGCTTACGTCGTTCTGGTACAGTTGGGGGTTTCTCGAATTACCCAGACTTGATAGGAGGATGGCCTTTGAGGTAGTCCCATTTTAGGGGACTTCACTCTGGATGCTTGAAATTTGATGGAGGAAGAAAAGGCAGGCAAGGTACCTCTTCGGCTTACGTCCTACTAGTTTAGTTGGTGGTCGCCCGAATTACTAGACTTGATAGGAGGATGGCCTCTGAGGCGGTTCCATTTTAGGGGACTTCACCTTGGATGTTGGAGTTTGAGGAGAAGAACGACAGGTAAGGTACCTCTTTGGCTTACGTCCTAATGGTCCAGTTGGGGATTGCTCGAATTACTTACACTTGATAGGAGGATGGCTTCTGAGGTGGTCCCATTTTGGGGGACTTCACCCTAGCTGCAAGAGTTTGATGGAGGAGAAGAGGAGGATAAGATTTTTTTTTTTTTGGACTTGGTGGCACTAAGGCATGGGAAAAAAGGCTGGCACTGGGGCACTGAGGCTCTAGTGCCGAAAATAGGAAGGTCGCACAAAGGCCCAGGATAAAATTGTGGCACTAGGGCGCTGAGGCTCTGGTGCCGAAAATAAGAAGGCAGCACAAAGGTCTGAAATAAAAAGGTGGCACTGGGGCACTAAGGCTCCGGTGCCGAAAATAGGAAGGCAGCACAAAGGCCCTAGATAAAATTGTGGCACCGGGGCGCTGAGGCTCCGGTGTCGAAAATAGGAAGGCGACACAAAGGCCCGGGATAAACTTGGCCCGAAGGCCGGATAATTTTTTAAGGCACTGGGGCCCGTAACATTTATTGGAAGGTACTGGGGCCAAAATTGTTTTTGAAAGGCATTGGGGGCTGAAGTTTTGGAAGGCACTGGGGCCCAAATTGTTTTGGAGGGCATTGGGGCTAGAATGTTTTTGGAAGGCACTGGGGCCTGAATTCTTTTTGGAAGGCAGTGGGGTCGGAATTTTTGGAAGGCATTGGGGCCCGTATTTTTGGAAGGCACTGGGGTCGGAATTTTTTTCGGAGGGCACAGGGGCTGAAAGTTTTTTGGAAGGGCACTAAGCCCCGATTCTTTTGGATGGGACTGGGGCAGGAAGTTTTTGGAAGGCGCTAGGGCCGAAATTTTTGGAAGGCACTGGGGCCGGAATGTTTTTTGGAAGGCACAGGGGCTGGAAGGCACAGGGGCCGGAATTTTATTGAAAGGCACATGGGCCGAAATGTTTTTGGAAGGCATAGGGGCCGACATTTTTTGGAAGGCACTGGTGCCAGAATTTTTTTTAGAAGGCACAGGGGTCGGAATTTTTTTGAATGGCACAGGGGCTGGAATGTTTTTGGAAGGGTACTAGCGCCCAAATTTTAGAAAGTTTTCCTGAAGGCCGGAAGGAGGAGGCTCAGTTCAGGCGCCCTTTGTGGGTATTCACTTGAACCGAATGGGTATGGTGTCAAAGAGTGGTTTTCTCCATATCCTTTGTTGGAGCTCTTTTACCCGTGACTTCGAGGTCACGTCCACCGATTGATTTCCTCATTTACTCGTGGCGCCCTTTTTGGTTTTTGGCCATGTCCTACTTTTTTTTTTTTTCTCAGGACTCTTTTACTCATGGCCATGCCCACTTGTCATTTTTACTCATGGTGCCCTTTGCAGGTATTCACCATGTCCCTGTTTTTTTTTTTTATTAGGCGATTTTACTTATAGCCCCCTCTTTTTCCTTGGGGCTACGTCCACCTGAAGCGCTTTGACTTTTACTTGCGATGGTTGCCATCGTGCCTGACTTCTCTCTTGGCGATCATTAATGTAGTGAGTCTTGACGGAGGAGTCTTGAGAATCTTGAGGGCATGGTCTTGCCTCGGGCTGATTGCGGTGGCTGGTGGTCGAGGCCGGGGGTCTTTTTGCCTTTTGGCGTGTTGCCTCGAAGAGTAGCTTTATTGTGATCCGGGCGGTTTGTGCCCAAATGGGGTCAGTGATGGTGGTGCCCACGGGAGGTGTTAGATGGCACTTGTGGTAGTGGCATGAGGGAGGCACCTGGGGGCGGGGCGGAATAAAGATGCCACTCGCAGGGGGTGAGAGGGAGTGGCACCCACGAGGGGTGGTGGAATGATGGGGGCACCCGCGGGGGGTGAAATGAAGGAGGCACCCATGGGGGATGGTGTGAATATGGTACCCGTGAGGGGTGAAATGGAACGGCACCCGCGGGGGGTGGAGTGAAGATGGTACCTGTAGGGGTGGAGTGAAAGAAGCACACGTAGGGGGTCGTGTAAAGATGGCACCCGCGGGGGGTGTAATGAAGACGGTACCTGCGGGGGAAAGGTGTGAAGATGGCACCCGTGGGGGGGAAATGATGGAGGCATTGTGAAGATGGTACCCGCAGTGGATGGAACAAAGGAGGCAACAGGGGGGTGGGGATGGAGGCATTGTGAAGATGGTACCCGCAGTGGTTGGAACAAAGGAGGCAACAGGGGGGTGGGGATGGAGAAGCAACCCGTGGGGGGTGTAATGAAGATCGTACCCACGGGGGGGGAGGGGGATGGAGTGGCACCCGCGGGGGGTGTAATGAAGATGGTACCCACGGGGGGTGGAGTGAAGATGGTACCCGCGGGGGGTGGAGTGATGGGTTGCGCTAAAGAAAGCGTGCTTAGAGAGGCGACACTCGATTGATGAGGAACCTACATGCAGAGGCGAGGTCAGATGGGGAGTGCTACCGGGATGGTGATGCATTGCTCGAGATCTTTTTATGTGATATGCTGAGGATGCATGGCTGCCATTATGACAGCGTGAAATGTTACCGTGTTGCTTCATGGGCAATGCTTGACAGGTGAGGCGTGAAAAGGTTTAAATGTCGCAGTCAACAAGGTGCCGTCGTGGTGACACGTGGCTAAGCAGCCGGGCGGCATGGTTCTCGGGAAGCAACAAGGTTTGATGAGCCTAAGTCCTTTAAAAAGGGGCTAGGCAGGAGAGCATGAGGGCAGATTTTTCCTCTTTTTGTAACTAAGTTCCTTTTCTTGATGCTCCTTTGTGTGGAGGTAGCGTAGAGACTTAAAATTTTTTTTTTTAAGAACTTAACCAGTGAGCGATGCCCGCTGTGGGGGCTGACTACTTTGCACCGGCCTTTGGGGCGTGCCCGGGTGTTGGGAGTATTTGCGAAGGTATTTGCCCATGCAGAAACAATGATGAACCCATGACAGAGGGTGAGCTTGTTGCTCTAGAGCTCCTCTATTTGTGCAGGACCCATGACATGAAGCCTGCAACCATGTATAAGGTGTTGAGGGTGTGCCATCCTCATCGAAGGATGAGTTGAAGGAGGAGGTGCTCCCCATCTTCTCCAAGTCTTACTTTAAGAGATGGATGTAACCTCTTGGTAGTCACCACCGCTTTGAGAAAGTGGTGGACCCTTGAATGGGTTACGGTTTAATGTACTTCCTTATAGTTATTTGTTTGTTGTAACCTCAATTCTGTAATATTTTTGTTCACATAATAAAAACCCTCCGTTGTGTTAATATCTCCTTCTTTACCTTGTGCCGCTGTGTGCCGCTTTCTCTTTTTTTTGTTTTGGGCCGGTGCTGTCCTTATCCCTTCTGATGGTGGGGATAAGGAATGGCTGATGGAGTTCTCGTGGGGCGTTTGCTGCGTGATGGTTGGGATGCCCTCGTGGGTTTTCATCCCAACCCTTAGGGAATGTGTCATTGCCGATTTTCTCAAGTCCCCATAATTTTTTTTTTGAGGGAGACAAGGAATGAGGTTCACTTGCCCGTGAAGAATAGTCGTGCATAGACATGCCCCAGGAGCTCTGAGTGGACCCGTGTTGTAGGTAGGCCAAGTGCGGTTGGGTTGCATGGTTGAGCGGTGGTAAGCGTGCTGTTTCTGATGGGCCATGTTGTGCATGCAAAGCAGTTAATGCTGGGCGAGAGAGGCGGCGTTGATGTCGTATGACGGTTCGATTACGTTCCCTTAGTGCTTCCACAGGATGGAGCGTAATCTTTCGCAAGTGTGGCACATCGCTTCGCGTGCTGTTTGTACGGCCGTACCTTCGAGGCACCTGATGCCTGCTTGTACGACGCTTCGATTTGTACGTCGGTAGTGCTTTAGTGTCCTGCCTTTGATTCTTTGCTTCACGTGCCACTAGCATTCCTCTGCGATCGAGGGGGGTGGGTCGCCCATTGATTGGCTCTTATGCTGTCGGGCTTTATAAAAGGAGGGTTGTTTGCTTTTCCCTCTTACCCATGGTCTGCATCCCCAGTAAGAGCAAACACCCTTTGTGCCTTTTGCTCAGGCCTCCTTTTTGGATTTCGCCTCTTTCCGAAGCAGCACTTTCGAGTAAGGACCATGGCTGGCAGCAGACCTCCAGCTTGCTTTGGATTGATCAAATGGTTGGTGCACCATTTATGACCTGACCCTTTGGCTTCTTTTTTTTGTGTGTAGCCAAGTGTGTGAAGGCGGAAGGTTCACCGACCTTGTTTCTTCGCCTGGCGGTGCCACCATTGTCATCGAACTCCGGGGTTTCGAAGGTCGAGATAGGAGGGTCTTTTCACGAACATTGTGTGACTCATCTGGATGCTGAGCCGAGACTTAACGCTGAACCCTTCTGCTCTGCTGGACTTGCGATTTTAGCGTTATCAATGCCAAGGTCTAGGGGCTTGATCCTGGGGTGAATGATTTGTGCCAGCCTCCAGAGTTTGCACGAATGTCCCCTTTTGACCTCAGGTGAGAGCTTGAGGCTGTCAAGGCCTGCACAGTAGGCTTGGGGGCCACGTATCCTGGAGATAGGATGCTTAGTCAGTTGAAGGACCTACTGAGGGATCTCTTGGACTGGGGGTCGGGGGTTATCCTCCACGGGGTCACGACGCCCAGGCTCCTTGACTAGCGCACAGCTTCCTTACGCAGGTAATGGCAAAGAAACACTCCTTCCTACGGGAATATGAAGAGCAGAGAAAGCGACTCATTGTCAGGGGCATCCAGTCAACACGGGAAGAGATTGAGCTTTCTCGTGAGATAGCGAGGGTGGAGAGTAAGATCGCCCCGCTTCAAGCTCGTGCAGCTGCTATGAGGGCTCGTCGAAACTGGAATAGGGAGGGAATGGTCCTACGGTTTCAGTTTCGATGAGCCTTCTTACACATGTGAATAAAGTGGAGCCCCTCTTATTTTGTTTACTCTGTCTATTGTGCCGAGGTTCTCTTTCCTTTTTGCGATTTAGTTTTGAACTTTACCTTCCCGTCGTCCTTGGGGATTCCTGACCTGAGAGGGAATGGCAGATACGGTGGGTTTGGCTACCCCTAGTAGCCAAGGCCCAGCTTCTGGCGGTGTCGTGCTGACATAGCTTTCATTACTGCGAAGGGGGCTAGCATCCCTTTATCGTTGTTCATACCTTGATTACTGGACGGCTCATAGTCCATTTTCCTCATAATTTGATGGGCCTTAGGTCCTTACAAGTCCCATCTAGGCATTGCCACAGTCTCCAGCGAAGGGTCGCTCCATGTGCTTGTCTGGTTGGGGATTCCGTGGGATTCTGAGACGAAGCCTGGTAGTGGGGAGGGTGCAATTTAAGGGGAACATCTTCCTTTGTTTCCATCTCCTCTTCCTTCATTATCTCGACTCGGTTAGTCAGAGTCAGATTCGACTCATTGCTCGCGGGTACCTGATCTTGTCGGGTGAGCACGAGAGGTTGATTAGGGGAAACTGATCCACTCCTTGTTCTCGGGCGGCTAGGCTGAATTGTTTGAACACATTTTTCAGCACCTTGGTCCCTGATGCGGAATAAAGAGGAAGCAGGTCAATGAAGCCTTAACATATAGTGGAATTCATGATATTCTCAGAATTGCTTCAGAACTGGTCAAGATCTTCATATGCATTCCAAAAGGCAACCTGCCAAGTTTCATCTCAATCAGACATATCTAAGGTAGTGAACACAAAGAAATAGAAATATTGGAATCTAGCACCCTAAAATTGACCCTATAACTAAAACTATATCTTTGGTGCGTCAAACAGCTCTGGGACCACTGCCATTGGACCCAGAATGGGCGAAACTATGGGTCAAGTTTCAGCTTAATCAGGCACTCCAGAACAAAGTTATGGGTATAATACCAAAAAACGATATGCCGCACACTATTCTCGTGTGGGCACTCTGCACCAAACACCATTAAACGTGGCTGTTTTTATAGTCTCAAGCAGTGACTTTTGATGCCAATATCTCACGTGTTTCGAGTCGGATCATACTCAAATTTTCTGAGTGTGTTCGCCTCGTCAAGACAAGCATTTCAATATATGGTATACTGCGTGACAACGCCCGAGCAGGGATAAAAGCTAGAGAGAACTTGCTGATCTGTGAAGAAGTTGCGGAAAATTCAGCAGTAACACACCTCGCTCGAGCGGCCAAATCACGATGCTCGGGCATTGGACCGATGCGAAACTAATGCCATCATGTGCATAAGGTTCAGGGCTACCATTGATCTAAACTTCATACATGATGAACGGATGGATTTCACACACGAAGGTGACGAATTGAGTATAAATTCTGGCTGTCAAATTCTAGATTCTGACCAAAACCCAAAAGTATTAAAATCTTCATTCGAGCTCCAAATCACATCTCGTTTGTTGCCACACGATTGTGACGGCATGAACTGTGCACTACAATGAAGAAATTAGGGAAAAACATTTAGGAACGAGCACACTATCGATATGAAGTTTTCAATATTCATGCAAATTTCAAGTCTCATGATCATGGCCTAAAAGCATGATTCACAGCTCGAAGTTGGTATCAAATTGATCACCAAGACAATCTCTACAAGAAAAAAATTATCTTTTGATCGAACGAGCATTAAAGCAACCTCGGATCAGTCACGGAAGATCACGCAAGTTCTCGAGCAGCAGCAGGGACTGTTCTGGAATTTCATTTATTGTTAGGCATGGGCAAAACAATCCTTTTGCACCCTATTTTCTTAATTTCTTTTAATTCAATTAAATTTTAATTATCATCAATTTAGCTATTTTTGGGTATCCACCCTTGTTTGGGCCCAATTATATATAAACATGCAATGCCTAATTGTAAAAGGACGTTTTGTTCATTTTTCAACCATTCAATAAAGATTTCAATTCTTGTTTAAGTTCGTGGGTGCATCTTGGAGAGAGAGAAAGGAGAGAGAATAAAAGGGTCAGTACCCCTCGATGAGATATTTTCTCTCTCCTCCTCTTTTCTCTCTCATCTTTATCTCTTTCATTCTCTTTTCTATTTTCTCTCTCATCTCCATCTCTCTCTTTCTCGCTCCTCTTTTCTCTCTCATCTTTATCTCTCTCTTTCTATTTCATATTTTCTCTCTCATCACTATCTCTTTTTTTCTCTCTCATATTTTCTCTCTTATCTCTCCATTTCTCTTTCATGCTTTCATCTTTATCTAATTCTCTTTTTTCCTCCTCTGGTCTATCATGTCTCTCTTTCCCCGTTTTTCTTTCTTTCTCTATTCACGCATGACGAACCTATCTTCTATTGTAATGCCTTCTTATTCTTGAGACGATGGAAGCCTATTGTCGCTTGTGTTCTCTCCCTCTCCTCTTTTGCTTAACACAATTGACACAAGCCTATTGCTGTCTGTGTTCCTTCTCTCTCTCTCTCTCTTCTCTCTCTCTCTCTCTCTCTCTCTCTCTCTTCTGTCACAGACGGTGGAAGCATATTGTCGCTTGTGTTCTTTTTCTCTCTTCTCTCTTTATGTCATAGCTAGTGGAGGACAATCGCCGTCAGAGTCTCCTCTACCTCTTTCTCATGTCACAGCCGGTACAAGCCTATTGCTGCCTGTGTTTCCTCCTCACTTTTCTTCCTCACGTCACAGCCACCAGAAGCAATCATTGTTTGAGTCTTCTTTCTCCCCATTTCATCACCACCTGCATCTCTTCTTTCTTCTCCCTACTCGTCACAGTCGGCGGGGACCCAGCACCATCTAAGTTTTCTCTCTCCTTCTCTCATTGCCGCCTGTGTCTATCTTTACCCGCTTCTATCCCAACCTCCATGTCAGATCTAATCTCTAAGTCAGTTTGTATAATAGAGATCTTGTCACACCATCATAATGGGTCACGACAACAATCTTCAAATTTGGCAAACAACAGGGGCAATGGTAACTCTCGAGCCAACGCCCGGGGCAACCAACAAAAAGGAGTGATCAGTGCAGCTGTCACAGTTAATGATCTGAAGAAGGTCACCTCCCATACTTTGGACCACTCCAAAGCTGTCGGCACAGCAAAGACAGCACCTCAGGTAGGCAAACAACAACAGTCATATAATCGGGTGCCACCACCTGCGAGCCTTAATCGAAGTGAATATTGGATCGCCCATCAGAATAAAATTTATCTCTTTGAAAAGGAATGGATGCCTGCATTGCTCCGACTACTGTTGGAATAGAACATGGTTGAATTACCTGAGAACAAGTTTCCTGACAAAACTGGTCTTGATACGCATGCAAGGTACTGTGCTTATCATCGAAGGGTAAATCACCCCACGGCGGACTGTTATACACTTAAAGACCTCATCAAGGATTTGATCCAGAAGGGTCAAATTAAGCTTGAGGAGCTCAAGAAGGCATTCGGGGCAATAGAAGCCCCTCACATAGTGACCGTCGATGAAGAAGACAATGTGTCTGATCTCCATGGAGCCTTCCTTTTCAGGATGCTCCAACTAAGCCTTATCACACTAAGGCCAGCAAGGCAACCCAAGTGCTTTGCTAAGGGAACAGAGAATCAGTGGTGCTCGTACCATCAGATATGAGACATGATCTGAGCAATTGCTCCAGTTTTCATGAGCTAATTGCGAAGAAAATACAGGAATGCAATGAATCCTGTAATCTTCGCGAAGGGGAGCCCCAGATCACAGCTCCACCGGTGTAAGAGGACCTCCCGAGATAAGACCTAGTTAATGATGACTTGGGTCCTGCTAAACTCTCAACTTCCCAATCATGGATAGTCTATCACGGGTGAAGCAGACTTAAGTCGTTAAGATGAGAGGATATCCGTCAAGCTAGGGTTGTTCACAAACCTAGTAAGATGAATCAAGCACTTCCAAACGCACCCAAGAGGAGATGGGCCACAAGAAGGGCTCGCAGAAGGAACAAGCCTCCTCAAACGCCGGTCGAGCAAGAGTTTCTCAGGCCTCTTCCTCCCTTGCCTACTTTGTCGGATTTCATCCCTAACACAATCATCCTTCCCCATTCACCTTATAAGGAGGACACCCCAGGGTCATCCCTCACTCAACACGCTTCTGATGAGGGCGATGATGTTAAAAGCACTCCCCAATGGTCTAAGTAGGAGAAATTTCTAAAAGACTCCTTGCACATGTCTAATTCTGGTGATGACGTAAAAAGCTACCTAGATAGGTCCAACGAAGGGAATGACCTTAATTCCCCCTCACTTACTAACTCTTCTTCTTCCCCCTCCTCCTCTTCGGTGTCTCCTGCAGGTATAGCCTTGCAATGTCCAGACTTCGATGCCCTTGATCTAGAATTTGTAGGAATAAACATAAGCAGGATGCAACGGAGGCGGCTGGGTTCGTAATAGTAGTTGATGTCTTGACAACGGGAGCCTAGTCACAGCCATCTTCCTCTATTGGGAAGCACATGAAGTTAAAGCCAAAGAAACCTCAGTGCCCCCCGAAGCCGGACTTTTAGCAGAGGTTGATTGAATCATGAGGGCAGACCCTCTATTCTCAAGAAGCTTGTCGCATGGTACAAATCTCAGAGGCCTCATCCACCATGGGGTAAATGATCTTGAGGTCAGAAAAGACGCTACAACCACCACCTCGGAAGCCAGAAGCCTCAAAAACTCCTAATCTACTGCTTCTCCCTAATCCAAACATAAATAGCTTACCCATCCTCCAGCTCCCTGGGCTCCTTCCTCTCCCAAATACCCCAAACAATCCATCTATTCTCCAATTCCCCGGGATGCCTCTGATCCCATATACTCAATTGCTTTCTAAGCCTCAACCTAGAATACCCGCTCTTCCTAAACAAATCCCTATCCCTGTTAATCAAACTACTCAAGCTAAGCCAGCTGCTCAACCAAGCCAGTCAGCTGACCAAAATAAACCTTGCCCGCTCAAACCTGTTCCTCAACCCAGCATACCACCCAAACCAGTGGCAGAACTAAGTCCACAAAGCCTTGACTAAGAAAAGGTGAAATACGATGTGATAGGGCATATGAAAAAGCTTCCAGGCCTTCTTAGCATCTACGACGCCCTCATGCTCTCGAAGGATTATCAGATAGCTTTGCTTCAAGCTCTCTCTAATCCAAAGGTGTACAAGACCGAAGTAGAACCTATTGAAGTGGACCCGATGATTTTAGGAGGATGTATGCCAATCACTTTTTCAGAGGACAAATTGTAATTGGGGGAAAAGTTTCACAATTGCCCTCTCTTTGTGACTGGCGAATTACATGCATGTTCAATCTACCGAATTATGTTGGATGAAGGGTCAGCAGTCAACCTTATCCCAAGGAGAATCCTTATCCGATTGGGATTAGGGTCAGAAGACCTTACTCTAACGCACATCATAGTTCAAGGATTCAATCAGTCAGGAGAGAAGTCGGCTGTTACAGTCCGCCTTCGTCTTAAGATCGGTGATCTGAATGATTACGCTCAGTTTTATGTAATCGACACTGACACTTCCTACAACATTATCCTCGGTCAGCCATGGCTCCATGACCAGGGGGTGGTTCCAACGACACTACACCAGTGCTTCAAGTATAGTCGAGATGGAAGACAACATACGGTCTATGCTAACAAAAGACCATTTCCTATAGCCGAGACTTACTATGATAATGCTAAATCTTATTTTACAGATCTGGTGTCACCTAAAAAACTGAATGATGGGGATCACAAGTCAGCGATTAAGATAAGATCTACGCCTCATGAAGATGTTGAAGACGTGGGGAAAACATTGGTAAACCTGTTCAAAGAGGAAGAAAGGCAAGGCAGAATTCTCCCTCTAACCACTATTCAGTTTAGCATCCCGACAACTGTTCCTGAAGAAATTCCACCTTCACTTGAAGAAGAGTCCTCACTCTCTTTTGAGCCACCTTCACAAGAAGATGAACTAGAAATCCCACTTGAAATTGAGGAGGCCATGGCGACAGAACTCTCGATTCCAAAGATTACTTACACACTAGACTATCAAAAGGTCCTGCATATCCCCATTGCGCTCTTGAGAGCCGAATTGGCATCCCAGCTGCCACAGAAGGTGATTCAAACCTCGGTTACTGAGGATATTCCTCAAGTCTCGCGTTTCCCGGATTCTATAGAGGGAGAGTAGTTGGGGACAGGGCATCTTGCTTGTCCTCAGGAACAAGACCCTCTGACAGAGTTAAGAAGCGAGTTTCTCAGTCTCTAGAGCCAATTGAAGGTCATGTGTACCGCTTCAAAATATCTGAAGGAGTTCTTGCCTGAGACCAAGAGTTATGATGAATAAGAATTTAAAATGTCGTGAATAGAAGCCAAAACCCCTCCTGACTGGACTATCTATAGCAACTAGGCTCATCAAATGATGAGAAAAATGAATTATGAGCCCCTATCCTATCAAACTTTAAAAGGAAAAGAAGCAACTGCTCCTCTGTTTGAGGTTATCGGAACCACAACAGTTTGTTGCAAGACAAAGCAAGGCCTAGGGTTCCCTTGGTGAAAAGACAGAAGTAGTAAAAGCATTGAGTTGGGGACTACCTAGGAGCGGGATATCAGATCTTGCAAAACACAATGAATAATAGAATTATGCAACAAAATGAGACAGAAAGCCAATGGCATTTTCATTCACAAGCTCAAATTTGACAATTGACGGTGTACAGAGAAGGAAATAAGAAGCAAAAGAGAGGACATTTTAAAAAATGATCAATTATCTTATTGATCTCTGCTTTGCATGCTGCGGAAGAAGCCTCGGTGTCTTGAATACGTTCCTTCAGTTCGGCCACCATTTGAATCTCCATTCCCATCACCACTGGTTCGAACGCAATGGTGTGTCTGAGTTCTAATAAATCCGTGACCAGAGAAGTCTCCATGGCCCTTCTCTGAATCATCTCTTTCTCAAGCTTAACGAATTCCTATCTTAATATTTGCGTTTCCTCTCTTATTTCAATCATCCTTTTGAAGCAAGCTCATCCCTCCCTTTTGAGATCAAGTTGATGTGCAGTCATAGTGGCCTTCTTCTCAGTGCAAGAACCTATTCCCTCGCTGCGACGCGAGATCGACGCCTCCAAGGAAGCTAGCCTCCTTGTTTGTTCCTCATAGTGTCGTCTTTCCGACCGCTAGCTCTCCAACTCACTTTGGGTAGCATAAAAATGGGAAAGGACTTTTGGTGCATTCCCAACAACAGCGGTCGTGACAGAAAATTCCCTTAGTTTGCTTAAGCCTCACCCAGCTCATTGAAAGGTAGCTCCCTTAAACTCTGAAGGCCTGCACAAAGCATGCCTGCAATCATACCAGAAACCCTGCTGAAAGTGGGCCTAGATGATGCTGCTGGGATTGCCACTGCTGGAGAGGCTTCAGTTTCAAGGACTGGGCTTGTAAAAGTGATAGCCACCTGAGCCACTGGCTCTCCTGGAACGATGGCGATGGCGGAGTCTGGAGCTTCGTTCGCATCAGTCCTAGAGGCAGCCCCCACCTCAACTTGCCTTGATTCTTTGATACCATCCTCGTCTCCTTGACCTTCACCTATGCAGATCACCACTGTTGTCCCAGCATCCTCCAAATAAGTTTTTTCCCCTTGCTTTTCACCCTCTTGAGCTGTCGCGACAGTATTGGCAAGTTCAAGAGCTGCCTCTTCCCTTTGGCCACTCATCAAATGTCGATTCAGCTTCAGTCATGGCCCCTTCTATCTGGTCTGCGCCTGCAACAGCCAGAACCTCGGCCACAAAAAGCTCAACCCCTTCGTCGTCATGATCTGTGCCCTCAAGGGCAGCAACGTCTTGGTACTTAGGGGCATCATTAACCATAGGCCCTTCCTCTTGAATCATGGCCCTTGCCTCTGTCGGGGCACTAAATTCCTGAAGCACATAGGCCATGTCAGTAGCCGGTTCCCTTCCTAGAGCAATACCTCTAGAGCTTTCAATCTCATTAGTCTCCATGTAAAACATAGCTGACCTAGGAACTACCCCTAGACTTAGAGGTGCCTCTCCAAGTTTCGGAGTCATTTCCCAATCAGAAGCAATATCAATAGGCCGGAGTCATTCACCTCAGTCTCTGAAGAAGAAGGGAATAGTTCAGGTGAGAGAGAAGATGGTGGAGAAAGTACGGAAGCTGACATTGATGGAGTTACTAATGAATTAAAAGAAGGAGAGCTACCTCCTGACTCCAAAATCACAGGAATTTTGGCACCCATACATCTTCAAGTATGTCTGCTAGCTTGAGTCGGTGCATGAGTATCGGTTGGGGGGGAGGGGGGGGGGGGGGGGGGGTCGTTTCCTTTTCTTTTCTTTCCCCATGTCGGAGGAGGAGCAGTCGCTTCAGAACTCCGTCCTTGAGAAGGGCCCGCAGCCAATTTACTATGAGGACCACTCCCGATCAGTGCATTCAAGTCCTGAATGGGACACCTCTCATGACCTGGGACCTTTCGACCCTCACTCCATTCGAAGATGGAACCGAGTTTATCAAAGATGCTCTTAGTTTTCTTCTTCATGGCAAGAAATTGCGGCGAAGTTTCATTGACCACTATCTCCCGAGGAAGCCCAAGAGCCTCTTAGTTCAAAGGATATCCTAAGACAAAGATCTCGCCAAGACCAGGAGTATCCACTAGTCTCCTGACACCAGTTGCCATTTTCCCCTTTTCAAGGGTTATCTGCATCCCAGTATCCTGGACTGGTGATTCTCCACCAGTTTTCATAGGCCTTGGTCACCCGGAGCCTTCTGCCAAAATGAGGTAATACATACTTGCTAATCTTTGTCATCACTAGACGTGTGGACCACGCGGTCCATATGTGCTCGAGAAACCAGCACTCTCAAAGAGTCCCAAGCTCTTCTGTCTTCCTCGTGTTTATTCTGCCGTTTCGAAAGACACAAAGAAGGGGCATCTCTGATCAAGCCCATGCTGAGGGGCAAAGCGATGAGTGAAATACCCTTCCAATCTGACACTGTGTGGGGTCCGATAAGGTTATACTCCTCCTCTAATTCTCAAGATGAACATCAGCTCCCTGATGGTGGTAGGAGCACCGTCTAGCTCCTTCCCCAATTCATCAATGAAAGCATGATCGGTGAAGCTTCCAACCTGGAATGGGACCAAACGCATATTTGAGAAGTCATGCCCTGAACAAGCTCTGAGCCTTCCTTGGGCTGTGAAAGATAACCTTTTGGCCAACAATCCTCCTCAAGAAGGGGCATATCTTATCTTCTGAGTCTGGGCTCCTAACATAGGTGGCAGGGAAATAAGCCCCTAGCCACCCATATACAGAATGGATGGGGAATGGAGTCTTAAAATCTCTAGGGAACGCTTCTCCTTCGACAATGCCATTCCCTGCCTCCTTGCCTTTGTAAGCCTTTCCACGAGAGATGGCCCCCAAGCCATGGTAAATATTGCACCAAACTGGTTGAGCAAGGGCATACTCACGCCCTCTTGCCATGTCGCAGGCAACATCGAAGGTGCCTAGATGAATGTCATCTGCCCCTCAGGGAGCACGAACTTACATAAAAATAAGGCCAAATATGCGGCCAAGAAGACACAATTATCGGTGGTCTTAGATTGATACATGGGAGATGTCCCCTTTGCAACTGCCTTCCCTTTTCCTCTTGGAGTACCTCGAGCACCTTCAGGATAGTCTCCACGAAAGAATTTCACTCATTCGATGAAGGTTACTCGACCATTGTTAGATTGGGCATGGAGTAATTAGTAAACCTCGAAAACCTTTCGAAGATTAGCAGGTGGCTCTTCTCTTCCCAAGCTAGCACCACCAAAGATGATTGAGTTCTGGGGTACGAACTCATCACACATGGCCCCGATCAGCGGAAGGCCCCGATGAAATGAAGATCTAATAAGGAGATTCCTGTTTCTCCATGCCAGAAGCTAAGTATTACTAATGTGGCTCCATGTCTCGAGAAGTACCTTGAAAGTATTGAAGCACCGATCATAGTAGCTGGCTAAGCATTAAACCGTTGCTAACAAAGAAGCACGTTCAAGAATGCTTCTGTGTGATACCAACACTCTGGTGGTCCAGGAAGAGTATCCCTTTAAGTATTGGTGCTCCCCTTGTACTTGAAGACCTTTTCCTGACCACATTAGTCCCTTTATTTGCACCATTCGCTTTCCTAGGGTGGACAAGTTCTCCCTAGAAGCTATATTCTTGTGCATACAATGAAGGAGTGCCACCCTTTCGTCAATGCTAACATTGCCGTCATTGTACTATTGAACTTCAAAATGAACTGGGTCAGTGATAAAAGTGACACTAAGAGGCCACTCTGACTTGCATACTGGCTCTGTCAGCCAAATGGGCTCACCCCTTACTTGAGTCTCACCGGTAAATTCATTGGTGTAGATCTCCCCTTCTCTGAGAAGGTTCTTTATGTCAGGAATTTGGTAAGAAGACTCAGTCATTGTAAGAGGGCTCAAGGATTCACTCCCGAATGGAAATTGCTAAGGCACTGGATAAGCGTCAGCTGTGTCTTCAGTGACCAAGTACCGGCTGTACTGTCAGAGGTTTAGTGCCGGCTATGCTTCCAGAAGCCTAGCACTGATTGTGTTTACGTAGGTCAAGTATCGACTGTGATTTCAAAAGTTTAGCGCCGACTGTGTTTTTAAGAATCCAACGTCGGTTGTGCACTCCAAGCTTAGCACCGACCGTGTCTGCTAAATGCTTAGCGCCAGCTATGTTTACCAACACCTACCGCCGGCTATGTTCACCAAATGCTTAGCGCTGGCTATGTATGCCAACATCTATTGTCGACTGTGTCTTCAAAAGACAATTGTTGCTCGGGTTCAAATCTTCTTCACATACTAAAGATTCTGCATGCGCCCTGTTGTGCCGCCTGACAACTGTCACCACATCCTGGCCTAACACGCATGGAATGATGATTGTTCGCCTTCTGGCAACAGTCGACCTCCAGCGACCGTCCGTCTCCTTGCACCCTTCAGATTCCTACCAGGAAACTCCCTTCCGCAGCTGGAAACCCTCTTCGACTTTCTCAATGTCGTCGGGAAACCACCATGCACCTGCTGGAAAACTGCTAAAATTATAGGAAAGCCCTGGCCAGCCCACTGGTACAATTTATGCCCCTTCTTTCCTTCATCGGAACCTTCAAAATCACGGTCGGAGTTCTCTGTTTCCCCGGAAGACGTCTAGTGCTGGCTGGGAAACTCCTGTAACCAACTAATCCCTCCTCTTTTTTTGCTGGCATCTCCTTGCTCAGTCTGAACCTCCCTTGTAAGCCGACAACCTCTTGTTACCCTTGCTGGAATACCCTATGTGTTTGCCGAAGCTCTCACTGTAAAAACTTTGTACCTTAAGTTTTTATCCTTCGGTGAAACAGTGAAAATGGAGACTAACCCCTTTATATAGCTGAAGCATTCCTCAAATACCCTTCGCAAACTAAAAATTTCAGCCATGTCTAGAGAAGGCCAAACGATAATGGGCCGGATCGGGTTGAGCCTTGACCCAAGGCCCGAGCAAAGTTTCATCGCTGCTGATGAAATTCCATGCAACAAAGACTAGGACAGGGTCGGGCTTGGATCAGGGCCCGAACATTAACCTACACCTAGCGCTGGCTATGTTGTCAAAACTACTTAGTGCCGGTTGTGTTTTTAGTAACTTCAACGCCGGCTGTGTTCCTAGGAACTCAGTGCCGGCTATTTTCTAGAGCTAGCATGACTGCCCTCAGTGCCGGCTATGTTTTTTTAAACCTCAGTGCCGTCTGGGTATTCAAGAAATAGTATTGGCCGACCTCATCGCTGGCTGCATTTTCAAAAGACCCAGTGCCGGCTGAGTGTTCGAGAAATGATCATTGTCGCATGCCCCATGCTAAAGCCATGTGTGTCCTACTATTCTCATCCCCAGTAGACTTACACCCTGATCGTGACTTATTATCCCTAGTGGAGTTGTACCAAGGACATTCAACTCCGGCCATGACTTCTCATCCCTAGTAAGAGTCATACTCGTATTGCAGCCCATTATCTCTAGTGGAGTTAAGGTCATTTTTGCCATTGCAGCCCTCAGTGGATTTACCTCACACCTAGTTATCCTGAAGTCGAGTACCATTTTTCACCTATAAGGGACCCACACTTGTTCCCCTTATCCGTAATGAAGTTGGTCTTCACGTCTGAACCCCTTCTTGGCCTAAACTATTTCATCCCCAAGGAGTCAAATTCCCATCTACAGACCTATTCTCCGTGCAGCTTCACACACATGGTGACCCAAGCCTCGGTCCATGCTGCACGACCCTAAACTGCACAACCTCAGTCCGCGTTGCATGATCTTAAACTGCATAACCTCGGTGTAGGTGCATGACCCTAAACTGCGAGGTCCAAACTATACGACTATAAACTGTAGTGGAGGTCTAACTGCACGACCTTAAACTGCATGGTCTAAACTATATGAACCTAAACTATATTACACATCCTAATCGCATGATGTTAAAAGGCTTAGCACCCTAGTCTGAACTATATGACCTTAAACTGCAGTGGAGGTCTAATTGCACGACCTTAAACTACATGGTTCAAGCTGCAGGACTCTAAACTGTATAGCCACGGTCCAAACTATATGACCTTAAGCTATAGTACACATCCTAGCCGTATGAGGTTAAAAGGATCAGCACCCTGGTCCGAACTATATGACTTTAAACTATAGTGAAGGTCTAGTTGCACGACCTTAAACTGCATGGTCCAAGCTGCAGGACTCTAAACCGGATAGCCAAAGTCCAAGCTATATGACCTAAAACCATAGTGCACATCTTGGCTGCATGACGCTAAACTACTTAGCACAAGTCCAGGAGGCATGACCTTAAATACACCCCACCACATACATGCACTGGCCCCTTACGTGCATCTTCATGCAAGCCTTTCCTAACCGACCCGTTCGTGTGTGCACCATCTTCATCGATTCCCTAGTGAGTCCACCTTTCTTCATTGCCATCATCCATCATTCCTCAGTGAGTCCACCGTTCTTCATTGCCATCATCCATCATTCCTCAGTGAGTCTCGCCCATGCTCACAGGATGACGAGCCATTCCGCCATCCATATTTGTCGTCAGTTATCGGGTCACCACTTTTCCTCCACCATTCATACATAATCCTTCTTTCATAGGTAGTCTCGTGCCATCTCCCCAAAGTGAGTCAAAACCATCATTATACTCACTCCATGACCTTCACAGACTGCCATCAATCCCCACCATGGTCTAGCTGTATGACCTTCAACTGTAGTGCACGTCCTGGCGGTACGACGTTAAACTGCTTCGCACAGGTTCTGAAGAAATGACCTTAAACAAGCCTTCACAAAATAAAAAATGAAAAAAAAAAAGTGGGCACGGTGAAAAGATCCAAAGGGCATCGTGAGTAAAAAAGGAAAATAAGGGTGGATATAGCCAAAAGGTCATGGGTAAAAGAGCCCCAAATAAAAGGAAGTTGGTGAAACCCGTCTCTACGACACCGCTCCCAAGTCCAAGTGAAAATCTGCAAAGGATGCTCAGACCAATAAACAGGTTCATGCAGCACTCACCTCAACAATCAGCTTTAGCCCACACTCAAAAATAAAAATCCTTGGTGTCACAATACCAAGACCTAAAAAATACGAGCTTGAAGGAAAAGATTTCGACAGCTTGAGTCCCTTCACTTCCTTCTCAAAGGGGTAGACCTTGTTCCTATGCCTGGTAAAATAATCACCCCAATCAAGGTTGGCTGGTGCGTACCCGATTGTACGACTGTTGTTCCTCACCAGCCTAGGGTGTTACCTTTACTGTGCTTATCCCTTTAGAGAGGTCCAAAGTTTGGGAGGGAGCCTTCTTTGAATCAGTGACCATGACGGCTGCACTGATTACCCCTTTATGTTGGCTGCCTCATGTGTTATTCCAAGAGTTACCATTACCCCGGTTGTTTACTAAACTTGTAGAAGGTTGTCGTGTCACACCATGGTGGCATGAAGCCAACTTTCTCCATCTTAATATGAATTGATCTACGGGCTCATCAGGGTCTTGGGTCAGGGTGAGAAGTTCGATAGTTTGAACCTCTCTCTCGACCTCATAGAAGCGTTGATAGAATAGTTTCTCCACCTCCTCCCACATATGCACTAAGTTTGGAGGAAGTCGGGCATACCATTGAAATGCTAGGCCATCGAGGGTCTCAACGAACTGTCAAAGAAGAAGTCTCCCATCAGCCGCTATTTCTCGACATGCTGCCAGAAAGTGGGCAATATGCTGGTTTGGAGACGTGGTTCAATTAAATAAAGGAAAATTCCCTTTCTTATAATTTGAGGGAAACGGGACCTGATCAATATACGAGGGGTATGGCCTTTGATAAGGTGTTGCACCCTGTATCCCTGGGATTTGTCTGTTCTTTAGGCTATGGGTGACCATAGCATCAATGTTTGTCTGAGAGACGGGATTAGGGACAAAATTGTCCTGTGAGGAAGAAGGATGGGGCTACCATGGAGGTGCACCATCTGAGTGATGGGAAGTGATCTCATGGTTAGCCGACTGGCGTGCGAGATCGATACGATCAATCTTTTCCATCATCGCGCGCACCATATCCTCAAAATTGTTCATGCGCTCTTCCTGCGCATCACTGGGCTCGCTTACGACCATTACGCCGACCGTTTCTCTATGGGGGTCGACGTTAGTGGCAACTGAGGGCTTGTAAACTTGAGCCGTATGTGGTAAGTCAGTCAGCAAGGGGCCAGCGTGCCCTGATTGAACTCAACTCTTATATGCTGATCGACTTTGGGTCGGTTCTCGACGATCTTGGGACCGTGGTTGCTGAGCGGCTGGGTCTTTCTCTAAGATAGTAACCATAGCACAGGACTCATGGAGCTCTTCTTCAGGCTTCATTGTCCGAAGGGGGTAGAAGGGATTCAGGGGAAGAGGGTCGTCAGAGTTGGTCGTTTCGACTACCTTGGTCGCCTCCCTAGCCAAACTTTGTAGACCTCTATCGCATCTAGTCTTGAGGTTTTGATGGACCTCACGGCAAAACTATGATCTAAGTCGCGACTGGTCAGCTCTTCTTGCACAGGAGAGAGTTGTCTCCATTAGGTGCGGCAAAGGATGAGGATCAGGAACTGGAGTCATCTTGGGCCGGGGTGAATGAAGGACTCAATCTTCCATCAGGTCAATTCCCTGAGCTCTCTTGTGCGCTCTAGAGACATGACCAAAATGACAGGGTCGGTTCAGGATGGTACTCTTAGGGAAAACCTTTGGTACTCTTAGGGAAAACCTTCGAGTACCAAGCTAAAGGTCCTTACTCGATGAAGAAGGAGTGGGTTGGAGCATAGTTGACTCATAAGGAGGCCTAATTCGAGGGCGAGAGGGCGTTTGTGATGGCGACGCATGTGCACCCCTTGAAGAAGGGACACGGGTGACCTGGGGGTCAACCCTGGCTCGCCCAAGTGGTATGGCAAGTGTCTGCAAGAGAGCAGGTGTAGGCCTGTCCCTTACAGGGTGCGCTTGTGTGTGCAGAGTAAGAGGACGAGAAGGTCATCTCCTATGTACTCGAGTTGGCATGGCAATTGCATTGCCCCAAGCAGTGAGATGCATATGAGTAGTGTGCATAGGACCTGGCTTTGAAAGGTTTGATCCTAGACACTGTCTCGAGGGAACATAAGGGTTGCCCTGAGGTGTGGCTCGAGTGGGTGACCTATGAGCCTTGTGGTGTGTGTGAGGGATGGAGACCGTGGGGTTTCCGCCTAGATGTGTTGAGCCTCTAAGGATAGAGAACAATGATGCAGAAATGTGGGGCGTAGCCCTATGGCGACCCACATAAGCAATGGCAAGTTGTTTGCCTCTTACAGAAAGGGACTGGGCAGCCTTCCGGCATACCATAAGAATACGACCGGCAAGTGAATTGCCGGTGGCTGGGTGAATGCTGTGGGGGCCAACAGAAGTGTTGCAGATGCAAGGTACCTTGGTGGAATTTCCGTCAAAGCCAGGAGATGGGGAGTGAGGGATTTTTTGGTCCCGCCTCACACCGATCCAAGTTAAGACCTGGGAGCAAGACAAGGGGACTTTGCTTGAAATGATGGTTGGGAATGAAGTTGAAGGAACTTGTTCCCTAAGAACACTCTCGAATATGGGGATAAAAAAATCCCCAATCCGGATAAATGGGTTACAGAACCCGTAAGCCATAATAACATGTGAAAAGACAATGAAAGAAGATAATAAAAGAAGAAACTATCCAAACAAGAACGATCCGACTAAGGGTTAGTAACTACCCAGTGGAGTTACCAAGCTGGTTCAGTGCCTCGATCTTACGCTCCAGATCCTTTTGGGGGGTGGCATGCGTCTCGGGTTTCGAGGGAAGACCCAGGCCTTTTTTTGAGATCGCTCTCTCGGGAACCTCATTCGAGAACGGGGGCAGGTGTTACTAACCGATGAGAGAGGAATTTAAGGTGGGTTTGGGACTTACTCAGGCTGACTTGCATGGGCGCCCTCTTAAATCACGAAGAAAGCCCCTCAGTAATAAAACTGGTTCGGAATCGCCTCCCTTGGCTTGTATTCTTCTTATTTTCTACAAGCACACACATATATGGCAAAGGTTATAAGACAGGTAGGCTAGACCTCACCCTTTTCCTCTTTGATGAAAGTACACAAGCACGAGCATTCAAAAAGATGAAGAGAAGAAAGATGGGGGAGAGAAGAATTCGGCTAAACGAGAGGATCAGAGCGTTGACTTGGCTGGCAAATAAATAATTGGCCTGACATGGTAGGAAAACGGGCATGGTAACTAAGACCAGCTCAAATGATTACTACTAGATGTCATTACCAATACCGACTAGCTAGGCATGATGGTCAGTCTGTCGTGGTAATAAAGCGAGCCAAGTAATCTTGGAACAACAACATTATGGCTAAACAATAAGACTATCATAAGAGGCTAACCTCAATCCCCATTAGTCGATCAAAGGAGTAGTAGAATTAAGGGTATGAGGAAAGAATAAGAAGAGAAGAAGGGAAAGAAGGGAAAGAAGGAAGGAGGGAGAAGAAAGAAAGAGAAGAGTATGAGAGGCGAGAGGATAAAGGAGAGAGAGAGAGAAGGAAGGCACAGTTGATGCTAAGCATTGCGGATTGTGTTAGAAGGTAGAGAGAGAAAATGCAGTTGGCACTAGACTTCACTAACTGTGTTGTACGGAGGAGAAGAGAGGGAAAAAACATTCGGTGTTAGGCTTCGCCGGCTGTGACAGAAGAAGAGAGAGAAAACCAATCGACGTTAGGCTTCACTAACTAACAGAAGAAGAGAGAGAAAATCAGTCGACACTAAGCTTCACCGACTGACAGAAGAGGAGAGAGAAAACTAGTCGACGCTAAGCTTCATCGATGGACAAAGAGAGGAGAGAAAACCAGTCGACGTTAGGCTTCATCGACTGACAAAAGAGGAGTGAGAAAACCAGTTGACGCTAAGCTTCACCGATTGATAGAAGAGGAGAGAGAAAATCAGTTAGCATTAGGTTTCATTGAATGATAGAAGATGAGAGAGAAAACCAGTCGATGCTAGGCTTCATCGACTGATAAAAGAGGAGAGAGAAAATCAGTTAGCATTAGGTTTCATCGACTGACAGAAGATGAGAGAGAAAACCAGTCGGTGCTAAGTTTCATCGACTGATAGAAGAGGAGAGAGAATTTCAGTCGGTGCTGAGCTTCACCGATTGACAAAAGAGGAGAGAGAAAATCAATCGCCGTTAAGCTTCAACGATTGATAGAAGAGGAGAGAGAACCAACCGACGCTAAGCTTCATCGATTGTAATAGAAGAAAGAGAAAATCAACCGGCGCTAGGGTTTACCTGTTGCAAGAGAAGAGGACGGATGGAGATAGAGATGAGAAGAAGAGAAGAGCGAGAAAGAGATAGCGATGAGAAGAAGAGTGAGAAAGAGATAGAGATGAGAAGAAGAGAGAAAAAGAGATAGAGATGAAAAGAAGAGAGAAAGAGATAGATACAGGAAGAGAGACAAGAAGAGAGAGAAAGAGAGATAGACATGAGAAGAGAGAGAAAAAGAGAGAGGAGGGATAGAGATGAGAAGAAAGAGAAAAAAGAGAGAAAAAGAGAGAGAGAAGAGAGAGAAAAGAAGAGAGAGATGAAAATAATAGAGAGAAATAGATAGTGACGAGAAGAGAGAAAAATAAGAGAGATAGAGATGAGAAGAGAGAAAAAAGAAAGGAAGATAGATGAGGAGAGAGAAAATTAGCTTACCCAAGGGTATCAGCCTTTTTATTCGCTCTCCTCTGTCTTTCTCTCCAAGACGTACCCAAGAACTTAAGCAAGAATGAAAAATTTATTGAATCAATGAAAAATGAACTGAAGGTCTTTACAATTTAGCTTTGCATGTTTTTATAGAATTGGGCTAAAACGTGGGTATACACCAAAAAACTACCTAGAATTGAATATAATTACAATTTAATTGAATTTAAAGAAATTCTAAAAATTGATGCAAAATGATTGTTTTGCCCCTACTTAACAATGTGTGGAATTCCATAACAGTCTCTGCTGCTGCCCGAGAACTTGCGTGATCTTTCGTAGCTGACCTGAGGTAGTTCAGATGCCCCTCTGATAGAAAGATTAGTGTTTCTTATAGCCCTCGGCATGGCGATCATTTTGATGCTAACTTCGAGCCATGAATCATGTTTCTGAGCCATGATCATGAGACTTGAATCTTAGATGAATCTTGAAAACTTTGGATCGATTGTATGCTTGTTCCTTGATATTTTACATGATTTCTTCATTGAATCACACTAAGCATGCCATCAAGATCACGTTGCGACAATCGCAGCTTGATTTCGTGTCCGGATGAAGATTTGTCGTCTTGAGTTTTTGGCAAGAATCTTGAAATCCAGCGGCTGGCATTTACAACATCTTTGATGCCTTTGTGTGTGAAATCCAACTGTTCATCAGATGCGAGGTTGGGACCAGAGATACCCTCGGACCTCACGCATGTAATACAATTGGTTTCGTGTCGATCGAGTAAGTGAGCATCTTGATCTGGCTACTTTAACAAGGCGTGCTGCTGTTAAATTTTTTAAAACTTCGTTCACGGATCAGCGAATTTTATTGAGTTTTTCTCTCTGCTCGAGCATCGTCACGGGCGTACCACATATCGAATTGTTCGTCTTGATGAGACAAACACGCTCAGCAAATTTGGGAGCAATCCGACTTGGAACAAGTGAGATATAGACCCTGAAAATGACTGCCTATGACTGTGAAAACAACCACCTTTAATGGTGTTCTAGTGCAGGGTGGCCACACGGGAATAGTGTGCGGCCTAACCCTTTTCGGTATTTCACCCATAACTTTGTCTTGGAGTGCCCGATTGAGCCAAAACTTGACCCATAGGGGTTTTCGACCGTACCGGATCTAATAGCGATAGTCGCACAACTGTTTGATGCACCAAAAGTATGGCTCTAGCTACAGGGTCCATTTCAGGGTGCAAGAGACCAATTTTGCTGAAATTGTTACTTTGTGTTCACTGGCTTAGACATGTCTGATCGTGATGAAACTTGGCAGGTGGTCTTTTCAAGTGCTGATGAAGATCTTGACCAGTTCTGGGATAATTCTAAGACTGTTGAGAATTTTCCACTGTTTTGTAGTCTTTTATTGATCAGCTTCCTACCAAGGACCAAGGTGTTGAAAAACACGTTCAAACATCATTCTTTTGTTTGACTAAGGGGGGTTGAGATTAGCCTCTTATGGTAGCCCTGTCGTCTAGCTGTAATATTGTTGTGCCAGAATTAATGTGCCCGCTTTATTGCCACATCGCGTCTAGCTAGTTAGTATCGGTATTAACGTCTAGTAGTAACTCTATCGAGCGGGTCTGAGTTACCGAGCCCATTTTACTGCCACGTAAAATCAATTACCTACCAGCTTAGTCACTCTGTTGATCTCCCCGCTTAGTCAAATTCTTCTCTCCCCCATCTTCCTTCTCTTATTCTTCTCTTCTTCTTATGAATGTGCACGCTTGTGTACATTCACCAATGAGGCAAGGTGAGGTCTGTTGACCCACCTGTCTTATAGCATTTTCCATATATGTGTAATTGTAGAAAATAGGAGAATACAAGCCAAGGGAGGCAATTTCGAATCAGGTTTATGACTGGGGGGACTTTCTTCGTGATCTAAGAAGGCGCCCACTCGAGTCAAGCCGAGTAAGTCCCGATCCCTCCTTAAATTCTTCTCTCATCAGTTGGTAATACCTGCCCTTGTTCTCAAACTAGGTTCTCGAGAGAGCGATCTCAAAATGTCCTGGGTCTCCCCTGGAACCCGAGACGCGTGCCCCCTGATCTTCCAGATCTAGAGGGCGAGATCAGGGTGCTGAGCCTTTTAACGTCATGCAGCTAGGACGTGTACTATAGTTTAGGGTCATATAGTTTGGACCATGTAGTTTAAGGTCATGCGGCTAGACCTTTGCTACAGTTCGCCCCAAGTTCTTGCCATGAAGAAGAAAACTGGGAGCATCTTTGATAAACTCGGTTCCATCTTTGAATGGAGTGAGGGACAAAAGGTCTCAGGTCATGACGGGTGTCCATTCAGGACTTGAACGCACTGATTGGGGGTGGTCCTCACAGTAAATTGGTTGTGGGCCTTTCTCAAGGAGGAAGTTCTAAAGTAGCTGCTCCTCCTCCGGCAGGGGGAAAGAAAAGGAAACAATCTACTGCTATCGACACTCATGCACCGGCTCAAGCTGGTATACATACTTGAAGACATAGGGGTGTCAAACTTCCTGTGATTTTGGAGTCAAGAGGTAGCTCTCCTCTTCTGATTCTAGTGTCACCTTCTGTACTTTCTCCACCATCTTTTGTTTCTCCTTAATTGTTTTCTTCTTCGTCAGAGACTGAGGTGAGTGACTCCGGCCCTCTCGAGCCTATTGTTATCGCTACTGATCGGGAAATGACTCTGGAACATGGGGAGGCATCCTTAAGTCTGAGGGTAGTTCCTGAATTAGATTCAATTCCCATGGAGACCAATGAGGCTGAAGGCCCTGGAGGTATTGTTCCGGGAAGGGAATCTGATACTGATGTGGCCTCTGTGCTTTTGGAGTTTAGTGCCTCGACAAAGACAGGGGCCACAATTCAAGAGGAAGAGTCTATGGTTAGTGAGGCTCCAGAATATCAAGGGGCTGCTGCCCCCAAGTGCACAGACCATGAAGAGGAACGGGTTGAACTTTTTGTAGCCGAAGTGCTAATTGTTGATGATGCAAAGCAGACAGAAGGGGCCATGGCTGAGGCTGAATCAATGATCAATGAAAGCTAAAGGGAAGAGGCAGTTCCTGAACCTGCCAATACTGTCATGACGGCTCAAGAGGGTGAGAAACAAGGAGAAAAAATTTCTTTGGAGGATGCTATGACAACAGTGGTGACCCCCATAAGCGAAGGTCAAGGTGTCGAGGCTGATATCGAAGAATCAAGGTAGGTTGAAGCGGGGTCTGCCTCTAGGTCTGATGTGCATTAAACTCCAAACTTTGTCATCGTTTCGGAAGAGCGGGTGGCTCAGATGGCTATCACTTGTACAAGCCCGGTCCTTGAAACCGAAGTCTCTTCAGGAGTGGTATCATCTCGGCCCATTTACAGCAGGGTTTCTGGTATAATTGCAGGCATGCTTCATGCAGGCCTTCAAGGTTTAAGGGAACTTCCTTTCAATGAGCTGGGCATAGCTTTGACCAAACTCAGGGAATTGTTGTCGCGACTACTATTGATGGGAATGTACCAGAATCCTTTCCCATTTTGATGCTACCCTAAGTAAGTTGGAGAGCTGACGGTCGGGAAGACTACACCATGAGGCAGAAACCAAGAGGCTAGCTTCCTTGGAGGCGTCGATCTCAGGTTACCGTGAGGGAATAGATTCTTGCACTGAGAAGAAGGCCACTATGACTACACATCTGCTCAATCTCAAAAGGGAGGGACGAGCTTGCTTCAGAAGGATGGTTGAAATAAGAGAGGAGAAGCAGATATTCAGGAAGGAATTTGATGAACTCAAGAAGGAGATGATTCAATGAAGAGCCATGGAGGCTTCTCTTGCTGCGGATTTATCAAAACTCACTCACACCATTGAGTCTGAAACTGTGGTGGTGGAGGAGGAGACTCAAATGATGACTGAACTGAAGGAACATATTCAAGACACCGAGGCTTCTTCCGCAGCATGCAGAGCAGAGATCAATAGGCTACTTGATCATTTTTTAAAATGTCCTCTCTTATGCTTCTCATTTCTTTCTCTATACACCAGCAATTGTAAAATTTTAGCTTGTGAATCAAAATTCCTTTTGCTTTCTGTCTCATTTTGCCGCAAAATTTCATTCTTCATTCTGTTATGATGGATCTCATATCCTGCTCCTAAGTAGTCCCTGCCTCAGGGCTTTTACTGCTTCTGTCTTTTCACCAAGGGAAACCCTAGGCCTTGCTTTGTCTTGTGACAAACTGTTGTAGCTCTGATAACCTCAAAATGGAGGAGCAGTTGCTTCTTCTCATTTTAAAGTTTGATTGGACAAGGGTTCATAATTCATTTTCTCATCATTTGATGAGCCTGCTCGCTATAGAGAGTCCAGTCAGAAGGGGTTTTGGCTTCTATTCACAGCATTTTTACTTCATGTTCATCATAACTCTTGGTCTCATGTATGAACTCCTTCAGATATTTTGAAGCGTTACGCATGACCATCAATTGGCTCTAGAGATTGTGAACTTCGCTTCTTAAGTCTGCCAGGGGGTCTTGTTCCTGAGGACAAGCAAGATGCCCTGTCCTCAACTGCTCCCCCACTATAGAATCCGAGAAATGCAAGACTTGAGGAATATCCTTAGTAACCAAGTTTTGAAGCACCTTTTGCGGTGGCTGGGATGCCAATTCAGCTTTCAAGAGCGCTATAGGGATATGTAGGACCTTTTGATAGTCTGGTATGTAAGTAACCTTTAGAACTGAGAGTTCTATCTCCCTGACCTCCTGAATCTCGAGAGGGATTTCTGGTCCATCTTCTTGCGAAGGTGGCTCAGAAGAGGGCGTGGCCTCCTCTTCAGGTGAAGGTGGAATTTCTTCAAGAATGGTTGTCCGGATGCTAGAATGAATAGGGGTTAGAGGGAGAATTCTATCTTGCCTTTCTTCCTCTTTAAACATGTTTACCAATGTTTTACCCACGTCTTCAACATCTTCATGAGGCAAAGATCCTATCTTAATTGTGGACTTGTGATCCCCATCATTCAGTTTAGGAGGTGACACCAGATCTGTGAAATAATATTTAGCATCAGCGTAGTGAGTCTCGGCTACAGGAAACGGTCTTTTGTTAGCAAAGACCATATGTTGTCTCTCATATTGACTATACTTGAAGCACTGGTGCAACATCAACGGAACTACTCCTTGGTCATGGAGCCATAGCCAGCCGAAGGGAATGTTATAGGAAGTATCGGTGTCGATTTCATGAAATTCAGCGTAATCATTTAGCTCACCGATCTTAAGACGAAGGCGGACTGTGCCAGCTGGCTCCTCTCCTGAATGGTTGCACCTCTAAACTGTGATGTGCATCGGAGTGAGCTCTTCAAACCTTAATTGCAATTGAGTGAGGATCCTTCTTAGTATAAGGCTGATTGTTGATCCTCCATCTAACATAATTCGGTTGATTGGGCATGCATGTAATTCACCAATCACAAAGAGGGGGCGATTATGAAACTTTTCCCTCAATTGCAGATCGTCCTCTGAAAAAGTGATTGGCGTACATCCTCCTAAAATTGCCAGGCCCACTTCAATAGGTTCCACTTCGGTCTCGTACACCTCTGGATTAGAGAGATCCTGAAGCAAAGCCATCCGATAATCATTCGGAGCATGAGGGCATCGTAGATGCTGAGAAGGGATTGAAGCTTCCTCAGATGCCTTATCACATCATATTTCACCTTTTCTCGGTCAAGGCTTTGTGCTTCTAGTCCTGCCCTTGGTTTGGGTGGTATGCTGGGTCGAGGAGCAGGTTTGAGAGGGCAAGGTTTATTTTGGTCAGATGAATAGCTTGGTTGGGAAGTCAGCTTAGCTTGGGTAATTTGGTTAATCGGGATAGGGAATTGTTAGGTTGAGACCTAGGAAGTGATTGCGTATATGGGATCAGAAGCTTCCAGGGAAATTGGAGAATAGGTGGATTGTTTGGAGTATTTGGGCGAGGAAAGAGCCCAGGGAGCTAGAGAATGGGTAAGCTATTTGTGTTTGGACTAGGGAAAAGTGGCAGACTAGGAGATTTGGGGACGCCTGGCTTCCGAGGTGGGGGTTGCAGCGTCTTTCCTGAACTCAAGCTCATTTTCCCCATGGTGGGTGAGGCCTCTAAGATTTGTATCATTCAATAAGTTCACGAGAATAAGAACTATCCCCTCTAGATTCACTCAACCTCAGCTCGAAGTCGGGCTCAGGAGGCCACTGGGGTTTCTTTAGCTTGAACCTCCTGCGCTTTCCAGTAGAGGAAGATGGCTAAGATCGAGCTCAAGTGTAACAATCCTAAAATTTC
>NW_006497498.1:2299284-2312980 GCF_000471905.2 Amborella trichopoda
GCGGTTTCATTTGTGTCCTCGTCAAGATCAACTTTGGGAAGATATTGTAGTTTTATTTAAACTTTCTTTTATTTACTTTGTAAGACCTCGCCACTGTAAATTTGTTCTATCAATAGATATATATATATGTCTTGTCTGTCACATCTCAGGAATAACAGTACTGTAAATTCTTGGGGTGTGACATCAAGTAACCAGGGCGTCAGCAACTGTTAAGAATCCAGTCGTCTGAGCTAACATCTTTCTCAGTGACCTCTGTTGCATCCTCCTTATGTTGATTCCTTCAAATTCTCTATCAAGGGCGTCGAATTCTGGACATTGCAAGGTTGTACCTACAGGAGACATCGAAGAGGAGGAGGGGAAAGAAGAAGAGTTAGTAGGTGAGGGGGATTTAAGGTCATTCCCCTCTTAGGACCTATCTGAGTAGCTTTTTACTTCATCATCAGAATTGGACATGTGCAGGGAGTCTTTTAGGTCTTTCTCCTGCTTAGACTGTTGGGGAGTACTTTTAACGTCATCGCCCTCATGGACATGTGTTGAGTGAGGGACGACCTCGGGGCGTCCTCCTTATAAGATGAAAGGGGAAGGATGATTGCGTCAGGGATAAAATCCTGCAAAGTCGGCAAGGGAGGAAGAGGTCTGATGAACTCTTGCTCAACCGGCGTTCGAGGAGGCTTGTTCCTTCTGCGAGCCCTTCTTGGGGCCCGTCTCCTCTTGAGTGCGTTTGGAGGTGCTTGATTCATCTCACTAGGTTTGTGAACAGCCTTAGCTTGACGGATAGCCTCTCATCTTAACGACTTAAGTCTGCTTCGCCGGTGATAGACTATTCATGGTTGGGAAGTTAAGGGTTTAGCAGAACACGAATCATCATTAACTAGGACTTGTGTAGGGAGGTCCTCTTGCACCAGTGGAGTCGTGATCTGGGGGCCCCCTTGTGGAAGGTTACAAGATTCATTGCATTCCTGTATTTTCTTCGCAATTATCTCAGGAAATCTGGAGCATTCGCTCAGATCATGTCCCCATTTCTGATGGTACGAGCACCATCCCTCAGCAAGTTGTTTGGGTTGCCTTGCCGGCTTTGGTGAGATGAGGCCCAGTTAAAGCATCATTACAAAGAAGGCTCGAAGGAGATCAAGGGCATCATCTTCTTCATCGACAGTCACTATGTGAGAGGCTTCTGTTGCCCCGAACGCCTTCTTGAGCTCCTAAAGCTTAATCTGACCCTTCTGGATCAAAGCCTCGATGAGGTCTTTAAGTGTATAACAGTCCTCCATGGGGTGATTTACCCTTTGATGATAGGCATAGTATTTTGCATGCGTATCAAGACAAACTAGGTCAGGAAACTTGCTCTCAGGTAATTCAACCATGTTCTATTCCAAGAGTAGTCGGAGCAATGCAAGCACCCATTCCTTTTCAAAGGGATAAACTTTATTCTAATGGGTGATCCAATATTCACTTTGATTAAGGCTCGCGGGTGGAGGCACCCGATTATATGACTGTTGTTGTTTGCCTGCCTAAGGTGTTGTCTTTAATGTGTCGACAGCTTTGGAGAGGTCCAAAGTTTGGGTGGTGACCTTCTTTGGATCATTAACTGTGATAGTTGCACTGATCACTCCCTTTTGTTGGTTGCCTCGGGCGTTGGCTCGAGAATTACCATTACCCCGGTTGTTTGCCACATTTGAAGACTGTTGTCGTGACCCATTATGATGGCGTGACAAGCTCTCTATGCGAATCGACTTAGAGATTAGGTCTGACATGGAGGTTGAGTTAGAGGCCTCAACATGTAGAGCGATCTCAGGTCGCAAATTTTGAACGCAAGTTTGAATTGCCTCCTTCTCAGGCATAGGATTGGGATGGCGAGCTGTCAGATCTCTCCACCTTGATATGAATTTATCCACCGGTTCATCTAGCTCTTGGGTCAAGGTGAGAAGTTCAATGGTTTGGACCTCCCTCTCGACCTCATAGAAAAGCAGATGGAGCAATTTCTCCATCTCCTCCCAAGTACGTATTGAGTTTGGAGGCAACCAAGCATACCACTGGAAGGCAGGCTCGTCAAGGGTTTCAACGAACTGACGAAGAAGGGGTCTCTCGTCAGCCGCTGTCTCTCTACATGCTGCTTGGAAATGGGTGATATGTTGACGAGGGGATGTTGTTTCATCGATGCGAGGAAACTTCCCTTTCTTATAGTCCTAGGGGAAGGGAACCTGATCAATATAAGAAGGGTACGGCTTGTGGTAAAGCGTCACGCCCTGTATGCCTGGGATCTGCCTATTCTTCAGGCTATGAGTCACCATAACATCAATGTCTGCCTGAGAGAAGGGGTGAGGGACATAATTGTCCTTTGAGGCAAGAGGAGGACGCTGCCTGGGGGAGGTACATCTTCGGAATGATGGGAATTGGCCTCATGGTTAGCTAAGTTCCAAACAACCTCCATACGGTCGATCTTTTCCATCATAGCTTGGACCATCTATTCAAACCTTTCCATAAGAGCCTCCTAAGAGTCGGCAAGTTCATTTATAACCATGACGCTGACCGTTTCTCCAGGGAGGTCAGGCTTGGATGTGGCCAAAGGTTTTTGTGCTTGACGGGTCACACGTGGCAAGTCAGTCAGTAAGGGATCAGCATGCCTTGATTGGACCCGACTCTTGTATGATGAGCGGGTAAGGATTGGTTCTCGACCATCTTGGGACCGTGGCTGCTGGGTGGCCAGGTCATCTCTAACGACATTAACCACGACGCATGATTCACGTTCCTCTTCTTGAAGGTTTGTCTTCCCAAGAGGGTAGAAGGGATTCTGGTGAAGAAGGTTGTTAGAGCTAGGTGTCTCGACTATCTTGACTGCTTCTCTAGTCAGAATTCGTAGACCCCTGTCACGCTTGGCTTTGAGACTTTGATGGATCTCATGCCAGAATTATGAACGGGACTGTGATCGGTCAACTCGTCTCGCGCAAGAGAGAGCTATCTCTATCAGGTGCAGCAAAGGATGAGGGCCAGGGACTGAAGTCAGCCTGGGTCGAGGGAGAAGAAGGACAGGGTCTCTCATGAGGTCTTTGCCCCGAGCTCTCTTATAGGCTCCAGGGGCATGCCTGAGATAATACGACTGGTCCAAGATGGTACTCTTGGGGAAGGTCTTCGAGTACCAAGGTTTGAGGTGCTTTCCTGAAAGAGACGGGGCAGACGGTGGAATGATCGACTCACGAAGACGCTCTATTCGAGAGCAGGAAATAGAAGTTTGGGGAGGCGACGTGTGTGTGCCCCTTGAAGAAGGATCACAAGCGACTTTGAGGTCAGCCTGGGCTCACAAAAATTGACTGGCCTTAAGAGGCTGAGAATCGCGAGCAGGTGTCTGTAAGGAAACAGGTGGAAGCCTACCTCTTACTGGGTGTGCTAGTGTGTGATGAGTAGGAGGACGAGGAAGTCGTCCCCTGTGGACATGGGTTGGCGCAGCGTCGGCTTTACCCCGAGAGGTGAGGTGCACATGCATAGCATGTACAAAACCTAGCCCAAGGAAGCCCGGTTCTAGAAACTGGCTTGACGCAATACGAGAGTCGCCTCGAGGTGTGGCTAGAGTGGGAGGCCCACGAGCCATAGGGTTTGTGCGAGAGGTGGAGGCCCCAGGGTCTCCGCCTCGATATGTCGAGCCTCTAGGGGTAGAGACTCGTGATGGTGCAAAAGTGTGGGGGGAAACCTTACAATGACCCACAGAAACAACGGCACCTTGTTTGCCTTTTTCAGCAGAGGACTGGGCAGCCTTTCGGCGTACCTCAGCAATACGATCGACAAGTGACTTTTTGGTTACAAGGTGCATGCTGTTAGTGGTGGCGTGTGTGTCTCCTATGCAGGGTGCCTTGATAGAGGTTACACCAGAGCGAGGAGATGGGGAGTGAGGGACCATTAAGTCCCACCTCACACCAATCCAGATTAAGACCAGGGAGCTACACGTGGGGTCTTTACTTAAAAGGAAGGTTGGAAAAGTTGTTGGAGGAACTTGTTCCCTGGGGACACTTATGAATGCGGGGATAAGGATATCCCCGATCCGGATAAACGGGTTACAGAACCCAGAAGCCATAAGTGTGAAAAACAGAAAACAAAAGGAGAAACTACCTCAACAAGTACGTTCCGACTAGGGGGTAGTAAGTCCCAAGTGGAGTCGCCAAGCTGGTTAGGTGCCTTGATCTCATCCTCCGGATCTGGGTGATAGAGTGGCACGTGTCTCGAGTTTCAAGGGAACCCGAGACTTGAGATCGCTTTCTCGAGAACCTTTAAACAAGGGTAGGTAGACCAACCGATGAGAGAGAAATTTAAGGTGGGTTTGGGACTTACTCGGGCTGGCTCATGTGGGCACCCTCCTAGATCACAAAGAAAGCCCCTCAGTTGTAAAACTAGTTCGAAGTCGCCTCCCTTGGCTTGTATTCTCTTGTTTCTGCAATCACACACATATGTTACAAGACAAGTGGGTCAAGGGACCCCACCTTGCCTTAGGGGAATGTACACGGGCGTGCACATTCAAAAAGGGGAAGAGAAGAATAAGAGAAGAAATATTAGGGTCAAAAGAATTTGACCAGATGGTAAGACCAATACAGTGACTAAACTAGTAAGTAATTGACCCAACGTGACCGTAAAACAGGCTCGGTAACTCAAACCGGCTCAATAGAATTACTACTAGACGATGGTATCAATACCGACTAGCTTGACAGGATGGTTAGTTTGTCATGACAATAAAGTGGGCACAGTAACTCTGAACGGTAGAACGATATTATTGCTAGACAATTGGACTATCATGGAATGCTAGTTTCCACCTCTCTTGGTCAAACGAAAGGGTAAGAGAAGGAAAGAAGTAGAACATAAAGAGAGAGAAAAGAGAAGAATAAGAAGAAAAGAAGAGAAAAGAGAAGAAGAAGAAGAAGCAGAGTAAGAGAGAAAACAATGAGAGAAGAAGAAGAGCGAGAAGGGAAGGGAAGGAAAGGAGAAGGAGGAAATAGACGATAATGAGATTGGGAGAGTGAAGACTCAGACGACGATGGCTTCCGCAAGCTACGACGTGAGGAAGAAAAGTGAGAAGGAAACACAGGCGACAACAGGCTTCCACTGGCTGTGACATGAGAAAGAGGTATATGAGACTCAGGCAGTGATGGTCCTCCGCCGGCTGTGACATAAAGAGAGAAGAGAGAAAAAGAACACAAGCGACGTTGTGCTTCTGCCGTTTGTAATAGAAAAGAGAGACAAAAAACACAGGCAGCAATACGCTTGTGCCGACTGTGTCAGAAGAAAGAGGAGAGGAAGAGAACATAGGCGGTGATAGGGTTCCACCGTCTATGATAGAAGAACAAGGATGGAAAATACATGCGGCGCTAAGCTTGCGTCAGCTGTGACAGAAAAGATGAAAGAGAGAGAAAACACAGGTGGCAATAGGCTTGCGTCTGTGATCAAAGACAAGAAAGAGAGAGAAAGCATAGGTGATGAAAGGCTTGCGTCGTTTATGACAGAAGAGAAGAAAGAGAGAGAACTTTGATAAAGACCCTACCCACCATCCAGGTTAAGGCTTGGCTCACTGTTTGTGTCTCAGAAACAGAAAGACATCACACTCAATAAGAGGTCCACCATGGGTGAATAGAGAAAAAAAAGAAGAGCAGGCAAAAAGAAACGTGATAGAATAGAGGAGGAAGAGAGAGAAAGAGATAAAGATAAAACCAAGAAAGAGAAATGGAGAGACAAGAGAGAAAGAGATAAAGATGAGAGCAGGAAAGAGATAAAGATGAGAGCATGAAAGAGAAAGGGAGAGACGAGAGAGAAAAGAAGAGAGAGAAATCGAGAGATAGAGATGAGAGAGAAAAGAGGAGGAGATACGAGAGAGAAAAAAAGAGAGAGAAAGAGAGAGATAGAGATGAGAGAGAAAGAGGAGGAGAGAGAAAATTACCTTATCAAAGGGTGTCGGTCCTTTTCTTCTCTCTCCTCTCTCTCTTTAAGATGCACCCATGAACTTAAGCAAGAATTGAAATCTTTATTGTATGATTGAAGAATAAACCAAAGGTCCCCAGTCCTTTACAAATAGGTTTTACATGTTTATATAGAATTGGGCCCAAACATAGGTGAATACTAAAAAACTACCTAAATTGATGATAATTACAATTTAATTGAATTAAAAAAATTGAGAAAATAGAGTGAAAAATGATTTTTTTGCCCCTGCCTAACAATAGATGGAATTCTAGAATAGTCTATGTTGCTGCCCTAGAACTTGCATGATCTTCTATGACTGATCCGGGGTTACTTTGATGCCTGCTTGATTGAAAGATGATTGTTTTCTTGTAGGGCTCGGCATGGGGACCAATTTTATACTAACTTCAAGCCATGAATCATGTTTTTAGGCCACGATTTGGAGCTCGAACGAAGATTTCACAACTTTTGGGTTTTGGCCGGAATCTAGAATCCGGCGGCCGAAATTTACATCACTTTGTTGCCTTTGTGTACAAAATCCAACCGTTCAGCATGTACGGGGTTTGGACCAATGGTAGCCCTGGACCTACGCGCACGATGGAATTAGTATCGGGTCGATTCGATGCTCTAGCGCCGTGATTTGGCCGCTCAAGCGAGGCATATTGCTACTGAATGTTCTGCAACTTCTTCACGGATTAGCAACTTCTCTCTAGCTTTTCTCCCTGCTCGTGTGTCTTCACGGAGGTGTACGACATATCAAAACGCTCGACTTGACGAGACAAACATGCTCACAACATTTGAGCGCAATCCGACTCGGGAAGTCACTGCCCGTGACTATGAAAACAGTTACCTTTAATGGTGTTTTGGTGTAGGGTGGCCACACGGGAATAGTGTGCGACTCCTCCTGTTTCAATGTTTTGCTTATAACTTTATCCTGGAGTGTCTGATTAAGCCGAAATTTGACCAATAGGGGTTTTCAACCGTACCAAATCCATTGGAGGTAGTAATTTCAGTTACAGGGTCCGTTTCAGAGTGCTAGATTTTTCCTGAAATTGTTTCTTTGTGTTCACTAACTTAGACATGTCAGATTGTGACGAAACTTGGTAAGTGGCCTTTTGGAATTCCTATAAAGATCTTGACCTATTCTGGGGCTATTTTGAGACTATCAAAATTTCCACTGTTTTGTCAGGCTTTATTGACTGGCTTCCTCTTTATTCCGCATCAGGGACCAAGGTGCTGAAAAATGTGTTCGAACACCCCCGTCTTCCTATTTCTACTTGTCATGTTAAGAATCAAGAAAGTTCAGGTTGATTGTACAACTTTACTATCTGAATTGGCATCGACTCTAGACAACGTGCCTGGGGGCCCTACCTATATTTTGTTTTCCCCTCTCTTCTTTTTTTTTTTATCATTATTTATTTTACTAAATTTTATTTTCATTTGTCATTTATGTTGAGCTTTTTCATTTTCTTCTTTACGTCTTGAATATAGTTTACTTTTCCCCTTCTTTGCATTTATTGCTCTTAGTTAGGCTTGTTTGTTTCCCTTTATCTTCTCACATTCTTGATCTCTTATGTTTATTTATTTAAGGTAGCATTTATGGTACTGAGTTAGTTATATTTACTCTTGTCCATCCATTTTTGTCTTTTCATTCACATTATTTTCCCCTTTAAAAGAATGTGTATTCATTTCTCTTGATTGGGTGTTTATTACTCTTCTTTTGTTTCTGTCATTTAATGATGATGATCATTCTCCCCCTTATTCTTTTTTTTATTAAATGGTGATCTTCTTTCCTCTTATAGCAAATGATCCTCTTGGTTTGGTTACATTTATCCATTTTCTTTGTTCCTCGTTCTTTAAAGCATAGATTATCTCTCTTTACCTTGACCCTCATTCTCTTCTCCATTAAATACTGATCTCCTTTCCTTTTATAGAATGCATTATTATTGATTTGTTACATTGATGTCTCTTCTTGTTTTCCCTCTCTTGTTAATATAGATCCCCTATCCTTGCTTTGATCTATCATCTTCTCTATGTGTTAATAGTATTTTCATGCCTTGCTTCACTCATTTCTTTGTTGGTTTATGTTAACTCTTCCTTTACTTTTCTTATTTATATAATAATGCATATCTATCTCATCTCTCATATGTCTTAAAGTTAGGATTATTGGTTTTGTTTTTCTGTCTTAGTTAGGGGTTTCTTGTTTTCATCTCTTCTTTTTCCTTGTACTTTATATTTTGAATCTCTTCTCCTTCGTTCTTCTCACTTCCAATCTCTTTTATGTTTATTTTATCTTTTTCCTCATATTTTGTTCCATATAATAGTCTTTCTTAGTTTCTTCCGGATATGCTTGTTTTTCTACCTTTTAGCTGGGTCTTTATCAACCTCTCTCATCTCCTATCCTCTCTTATATTTTTTTCCCTTTTTTATTTAGATTTTGGTCAATAGCTTAGTCTCACTCTTTCTCTTCTTGATTATTTATCCTTCTTGACCTTCATTATCTTCTATTAAGAATTGACATCTATCCACCCTTCTCTTCCCCCATTTATGAACCATCTCCTACTTCTCTTTATCTCTTTCACCTTAACCTTCTTTCTCATGTTTTTTTCTTTCATCTCTTTCCTTTATTTATTCTTATTACTACTATTGCATATTATGTATTAGTATCAGTCATTCTTCATTTTCCTTCCATCTATTTTATTTCTCCTCATGTTGTATTTTTATCTTTATTCGAATTTTATACTAACACCTCTCTGTCTCGCCAAGGAGGATCTCATTCTCTTTCTCCTTCACAACCACGCTGGCATCTCCATGATATTATCTTTCTCTTTCATCTTATGTTATGCATGTTTAGATTAGTCTTACTTATTTTTCTTCCATGCATTTTGATTTCTTGTTCTTCCAGCATCTAGTAGTTAGATTTTTTACTCCTGTTTACTCACTTCTTTCTAGTTTAGTTGCTTATCTGTGTTTTTCTTCTTTTGTTCCCTTTTTATATCTATTTTCTTAAAATCTCCCTTCTAGCTATAAAACCCTTTCAAAACTTTCTTGTTTGAGTTCCAACGTTAAGATAGTATGGAAGCCGGCTTTGTCAGCGATCTGAGAGGGATAAGGTCTTAGGACCCGATTCTCCCTCGGAGCATAATATAACAGGACCCATACTCTACTGACTCGTTGATGTATTTACTGTTGAAATCAAGACGGCGCATAGTCCCCTACCAGCAATTTCAAGTATAAAAAATCTAGCACCCACCTTGGGCCCATCAAGCTTCCCTTCCATCTTAAATATTGAAACAAACTCTTGAACCGTTGTTTCAAAAGGCCTCTTTCAACGAAAAACTCATCCCGGCTCATCGTGAGCCCTTGCTTCTCTTCATGGCCAGAAACCGCCAAAAGTTACCACAGGAAGTGTCAAAACTCCCCACGACAGATTTTACCCATCCCGGCTCACCCCGTGTACTTTTTGGATGTTCAGAAGCCTAACGCCATTGGCACTATCGCTAGCTCCATTGCCATTGCCACCAGGTCTCCAGAGCTCTAAAAGATCACTTCGCCCTTAGGGGCTTGCTATTGGCCTTTCTCAATCTTTTCTACTGAGTTTCAGAGAAAAGGGTTTGGTGTCATTTGCAATGTCGTCAGGACCCTGACCCCCTAATCTTCGTTGTGACCGCTCGGGACCACAGATCTTGGGTTTTATTATCGTTGGCGCCGGGATTTTGTTGCCTGGATCAACCTTCCTTTGTTGGTAGCGTAGCTTTTATCGCTTTCCTTCTTTTTCATGCCTCCCCCGCACCTTTGTTCGTGAGGGACCCTCTTCCCTCACCCCTATCTTGTGCCTCGAGTAGCGTCATACCCGACTCTAAGCGCGCTTGAGTCGACATAAGTCGTACTCTCCTTTTGAACCGCACTTCGGACACCGAAGCACACATTGGCTAGCACCAAGGTGCTTGGCGCTCATTCATTGCTAGGGTGCCTAGCCCTACAGTTTCATTATGCCTCGATCTGGTTTGTCATAGCGCAGCGCATCCCACTGGGTGTGATTAAAGTGCCTCGTGTTCATTTTTGTTTGAGCACCATTATGATTGGTTGACACACTCTTTCACGTGCACGTGTGCTGTTTGTCATATGTGCGTTATTGCACTCGATCTGACAAAGGTCAAACTTTCTCAAATATAGTTTTTGAAAAACCTATATCCGACCTTCATATTTTCGGAGTAGGCACCTAATCCCTATAGGAAGAGCAGTATGGATCGTGGGCCCTCAGCGGGAATACCCTCTCCCTACACTTGGCCTCTAAGAGCACCCCACAATACTTTGGACCCATGGTGGCTTATAGGAGTGGCCCGAACCAAAGGTGGGTGTACCCTGTTACCTGACCTCATTTTTAAAATTAGGTCTTTACCTAGGTAGTATATCTAAGCCTAGCCTTACCTACTAGTGGTTTAGAAGTACCCATGTCTTTTCGCTTGAACTGTGTTCCTAAGTAGCGAGATGTACTACAACCCAAGTATGGTGGTAGAAGAGTCGGACACCGAGCTGACCACCAACTCATACCGGAGGTCGGGTACATCGAGCAGTCATCCATCGAGACAGAGTGCAGCTATCAGCTTGTTGATATCCCATGGGACTATGGAGTTGAGCCTCGGTCTGGATCTGTAGTTAGGTCACCTAGTCGTCAGTCTAGAGATCAACTCAGTCACCGGTCCAGCTCTAGGGATCATCAGGTCTGTACCGCTTGAAGCACCCTAAACTGTCGAGGGATTAGACTGGGTGCGATTCTCCAGCAAGTTGCAGTGTTGCCCCTATCCCGATGCCAATCTCAAGATAGGATTTGCGCTTTGAGTGGTGGTCAATCTGGTGATTTAAGCATAGGTGATCCTCCTATACCAATAGCACCCCGTCCACCCAGTAGAGAGCATTCCACTAGGGTTAGTGCAACATGATCTTCTAATGCTTGCAGTAGCAGTAGGGCTGACCAAGCTCCTCTTAGGGCCGCTCAACCTAGTATTAGGTTAGCACCCAACCCTAGTGTGGCCCAGTTTCCACTAGGGATCAACCAACTAGTGGTAGATAATCTTGTTGATCAAAATAGGATATCTCAAGCTGTTCTCCAAGCCATGGGGAACCCTAGCCTAGGGCATGCAGCAAACTTCTCGGTCGAACCTAACTTAGGGTCCCCTCAGTCTGGTCAAGCACAATTCGATCCGGGGATAGTCCCGAGCCGAACTGCCTTGGACTCATCATAACAGTTTTACAATCCTCAACCTAGGGAACTCCTCCTATGGCACTTGTATACCCACCACCACACTAGCTAACTCCTCTACATCCAACTGGTCAACCTGCCACTTTAGGAAGTAACCCTTGGATATCATACGCACCGGCAGACATGAAATACCAATCTTTAGAGGGACAAATGAAAATTATGCACGTTGTGCTTCAAAGATTGGGGGTCGATGATCCCGCTCTCACCGAGCCTTATGATGAATCTTACTTAGATGGATTCGCCAACCTACCTATGAATTTCTTACCCCCTGAATTTCAAAATCTCTTTGGTGGTAAAGGCGACCCATGCCTTCACATAACCAGCTACCTTTTTGCTATACCAGCAATCCATGATAGGCCGATTGCCCTTAAAGCGATGTTCGCCCACAGTTTCACATGAGACGCCACTATTTGGTTTAACGAGTTTGTGACAGACTACCCCGAGGTCACATGCCGAGAAATGTTCAAAATATGCCATTGAGAGGGTTTTGCCATAAGTGGAAGAATCAAGAGACCGATCATAGATCCTAATCACCATCGGAAGGAGGAGACTCGGTGTGGTGTATTAAGCCCGATTGAGGTAATCTCTGTCAATTTTACTTCTTCAAATTTTATTTTTTTGTTGAGCTCTTGTCTTCCCATAAAGCAATGAATTAAGATTTGATTTAAAGAATTGTATTCAATAGTGGAAGCAAGTGAGAACCATATTTTTCTTTTATTTATTTGTTTTAATGTAATGATCCTATGAGACCCTCCCACACCTATATGTGTAGGACCCCAAATGATCATCAGTAAATTTGGCACAGATTTCTAGAAAAGTTATCACATGGGTGTCAAACTTGACTTTTTTAGAGATCTGTGTCAAATTTAATGCTGATCCTTTGCGGTCCTACACACATGGGTGTGGGAAGGTCTCATAAAATCATTACTCTTAAAATAATACTAAAAAAAATTTTACAACAAAATTCCATGTTACAATAAAATTTGGAGGTGCACCTGGATTGTTTAAGGTTGCAACCTTATAAAGAAACTGCACCCTTTAAAAAAAATCTTAACCAAACCTCTAAGAGACTGAAATTGTCAATCATTCTTCAAAAAAATTGAAGGGCCATCCGTAGCCATGCAACCAATCCTTTCTTTTCAAGCACATGTGCTTCGACAATACATCTGCACAGCAAAGTTTGAAATCTTGAGACTTGAAATTGATTTTAATCCTCAAAGTGTGAAAGAAACCAGTCCCAACCGACAAATGTCATAATCACCTCGACCCGCTCATAACCCAAAAACAAAAATTGGGATATTTTTTTTTCCAAATCAGTGATTCATCTGCGCTGTACGTGAGAAGACAAAGGGAGGTTTCATGGCCTTTTGAGTGCTCACACTCACAGTGAAAAACCTCTGTAATTACAAAAGACTCGCTCTTGTCCTGAGTACATTGAAAAGGCAAGCAGACGATGTAGGACCATTGCGTTGCTACGAAAACGACGTTGCCTATACCCCCGCCTGTGGGAAGCATCTCTCTCTGACAGGAAAGAGAAAGATACAGAGTGATGCTTGCTTCCCCCTCTCTGCCTGCATCTATGAATGAGTGAGCGAGAGTGACGAGGACTACGGCCCTTGCTTTTAATGCCATGTTTCCATGGGGTAAAATGCTTTCATGCAATCGAGGGCGCCAAGGGAGTTAACGACAGTGAAATTAGGACGTGTTTACTGTTCATCGGACGCACTTGGTTTAAGTGCGATCTCTTTTAGAAATCCATCTTTCCATCAAAATTTAGGAAAATTTAAGCGCTGACAGGATTTCAACGCGTTAATAACTGTATGGGTCACATTTTTTTGTAAAGATTGTGGATACCACCACGAACCAGCGGCACTTTTTTTAAGAATTGTGCACCAGAAAGATGGGAAATCCCAGAAAGTTTTCGGCCTCTCTAGTAGTAAGGGAAATAGTGCCCCTTTCTAGCATTTCCAAAACCAGAAATAGTAAAGGCAAATAGTGCCCCTTTCTAGCATTTCCAAAACCAGAAAGATGGGAAATCCCACAAAGTTTTCGGCCTAGTAAGGGAATGTTTGGTGCTTCCAAGTCCGAATTGACATGTTGTTGGTTGTTTGTAACACGAGACAGCTCAATATATAAAAAATTATCTATTACTCAAAGCCAGTCCGGCATTTGCAACTCCAAACAACACTGTTATTCAGTGTTTTTGATGTCGAATAGTTTAACTTCTTAAGTTGTCTCGTATTAGAAATACCAAATCAATTAGCAGTAATTTAAATTCTTACTATTTAATTAATATAATAGGATTATTGTAATGTATTTAGTTTTATTTATTTATTATTTTGTTTATTGTTGTTTGTATGAGAATGTATTTTTTTCAATATACTTAAATGAAGTATAATTTAGCAAAATAGAATATTTTTCTATCCTGAAATATAATAGATAGACATATTTAATTACATTTTATTTGTTTTTAAGAATTTTAGAATTAAGAATAATAAAATT
>NW_006497498.1:2313676-2347166 GCF_000471905.2 Amborella trichopoda
ATATATATATATATATATATATATATATATATTGAAAAATAGAAATAGAAATAATAATAAATAAAAGATAAAGAAAAATCCATTGAAAAATAAAATACAAATAATAATAAATAAAACACAAAATAAATAAAATTAATTATATTACATAAATTCTAATTTACTAATTAAATAATAATTTAATTAATAATAATCAAGACCAATTTTTCTAATTCCTAAGAAATTGAGTTGTCAAGTATTGGACACACTAAACAACATGTATGTTAGGTTTTTGGTCGTACTGGACAAGCCCTTACTAATAGAGATAAGCTGAAATCTTGGAGTACTTCCCACATGTCTGGTGTTGAAAATGCGGAACAGGTGGGCAATTCTAAAAAATAAAAACAATAAAAGCCTAGGGGTTGCGGTGTCTTCATCTAATTTTTTTCAAAAGTCTGACCCATACCATAATAAACACCTTAAATCCAATTGTACATAATTTTCTTCCAAAATTTAAGATGATCAATAATTTAGACCAAAGACCATGAATATCAAGTGCGAAATTTTTTTAATTCAAAATTATCTCTAAGACAGATTTTGGAACGGGGTTGATGTGAGTTTGGATACCCTACAAATTCATTTCTATAACCAATGCAAAAGTTTTATTGCATCTATTAATATGCGGCCCCTTCTAAAAATCAACATTGCATATGGATGTTGGATCTGAAATTTCATTGGGTGATAGTCTGACGACCAGGTTCATGAATTCTTAAAATTTAATTGTTTTAAAGGATTGAAATAAACAGTTCAAGAACAAACTTCTAAATTCATCAATCTTTAACATTCAAAATTTATTTTCCTTCCACATTCATAGTCATGGTGGCCGATATAAAATTTTGGATCCGAATTTCAGACCTAAAATATGTTTTTGCAGGAGACCTGCAGTGGACGCACCCAAGCCCTGCCTATGGATAAAACTGATTTGACTCGAGGAAATGCCCTACTTCACTAAACGCTCGGTTTCGAGCAGGAAAATGCCCCTCCTACTTCAATGGGCGAATTTCTGAATAAACACGGTGTATGTGTTAGTTTTTTTGGTTTTTAATATACCTCTGTTGGACTCATTCAGAAACACAAAAAGCACATACGGCCGCAGGGATTTGATAGAAGTTACACACATTTTCCGAATTCAATTGCCTTTTAGTAGTTGATCTTGATTTTCTTGCGGTCCCTTTTTTGTGGGTTTCTGGAAAGAAAAAAATTAGAAAAGGGAATTTTTTTTTTTTACTTTGTATAATTTATTGGAGAAATTGTCTATTACCATGATAAAAATCGAACTCAAGACATCATGTTGTTGGGCTTCACCACCCTGACCACCAGTCTTAAGCCCATTCTTAAAGAAAGTTGAGTCAGAGAGAGTATAAGCCTTTTGTAGGAGGTATTTCAATTCCATTTGTTTTTCTCTTAGAGAGTAATTTTTTCATCTCTCTTACCCCTTTTATATAGTAATAGCTAATGAGATAATCCTAGTCCAAGAGAATGATTTTTCCTATCATAATTAACTTTATCAAAAATAAAGTAATTCATATTTTATAGGATTCTTTTTCTATTTTTTTATTATTAATAAATCCAACAATACCATATACAGTGGCATTGTGATATGACAAGTGGATAGACCGTTTCGAATTTCTGCTCAAATGATTTTGGTTTTTTTTTAAAATATTCAATTTCTCCAAGTCAAATTTTTTGATTGACGAATGGACTGTTTTGGCTATGGCCAGGTTGGGGATAGAGTTTTATTATCTTACCAATTGTTATATATTTTGGGCTTTTTGTTTCGTCAAGGTTGGCATAAATGCCCAACTAGTACAGAGGTTTCAATATATGTTTCCATGTGCAGTTGTAACACGTGGGTCCAATGTGACAATTTATTGGAGGGAAAATTTTACGCGTGGCCCCACTCATATATTAAAATATGTAAACCCTGCAGTTATCTTATGTATATAATAGCTTCAGTCGTAACAATGCTTATCTTTGATTTCAATGTTTTTCAAATAAGTTTTACATGAAATTTAGGGCGTGTCCAATGCACCTAGCAAGAACAAAATAAAGTATTTTTTTATTAAAAAAATCCAAATATATTCCTGCAAGTTATAGGAGTATTTTGGCTATTTTTATAAAAATATAAATTTCATTGTTATTAGGTACAACCGTACGAGAGGTATGCGAGCTCCAACTTCACTGCAATGTTTTCTAAAATAAAAAACAAATAAGATCCGATGAATGATCTAATATACTTATCTGAATCTTCCATAATTATCTCAATCTTCCATTTAAATTAGATGACTGAGATTAGGGGCCACATGCTTTCAATATGTGGGTGGCACCAAGTATAAAATTTTCCCTCTATTGACTATGGTGGTCAATTTTGTCAAGTGCACACAACTATCACGTTTTATGTCTTAGTGTTGTATAAATTGATGTAAGTTTCAAAAGATATCAGTGAGTGTATTGTCTTCTAGATTAGTAAGTTGCTGATATAAATTTTCATATGAAAAATATTAGGTGTTATATCAAACTAGTATATCTTTCGATGTATAATATTTATCTCATATTGAAGAATGAAGCAAGAAAGGTTATATTTAAATATGCATTTATTCTTTTGACAATGAAATGAAGATTATATATATTGGGGTAAGTTTTATATGTTTCCCCTACCACATAAAACTTATATACTTCCTTTTATCCAATTGTCCATTCTGAATGGAAGGCCAAGATTGCCTCAATCACAATGTCACGTCTCTACACTCTATTTTTTTTATTTTTTTCTATAAATTATTTTGATACAAAATTTTGGAGGTCCAATTATCTATTAAACTCGCACTAGCGAAAAAAAATTTAAAAAATATTTTCAATAAAATAAAATGACCAAAATACCCCTGAAACATTCAAGGGGTATTTTGATCATTATATTTTATCAAAAACTTATTTTTAATATTTTTTATAAGTGCGCCCTAATGAGAAGATGGCACGTACCAAATTTCATATTCATAAAATTTGTATAAAAAAAACAAAAATAAAATACTTTGAGACGTCGAATCTAAGATCAAATAGTGAGTGGCTGCCTTGATCAAAATTGGACGGCTGGATGGTAGGGGAAGCATAGATCTTCTATACTGTAGGAGAAGTATAGAAACATTTCCCTATATATTGAATGATCCGACCTGCCGGATTATATATATTGAAAGATTATAAGTATTTAAATATGCATTTATTCTCTTCACTTATATTGCACCCAAGCAGAGAGAGAATACCTGTGTTGTGAGCGCCTATGGTGCACGAGCACTTGAGATTCTTTTATGATTAGGTACTCTAAATGCCCTTCCACTTTAAATCGATGATTTTGTATCAAAGAAAATAGTTTATGGCGATTAACATGGATAATGATGAAAGGCCAAAAAAAATTAAAAGTTTACAATAGTCTATTTTTAAGGTTGATTTTGATATTTTTTTAGGAAAAATATTATGGCTGTTAGAAAATAATATCTATCAAAACCATAGCCTTTTGCAAAACTTATTTTGTAATATTTGTAGAGAGAACAAATGAGTTTTAGTTTCACATTGGTAGATGAGAAAGCGAAAATCAAGTGTATTTAAAATTTACCTTTTTTGTTATCGGTCATGAAACAAGAGAAGGCCTTTGTGGAGCAAGCAACTTATGAACGTGTGTGGCTGCAATGGCATTTGAGGTGCACTTTTGCAACTTTACTATCACATGTTTGGTTGTGCGAAGGAAGTGCAAAGTGCCAACAGCATTGTTCTGACAAATGAAGATTGTCCAGGTGTTGTTTAGCTATGTGGATATCACGATTAATTATTGATTTAAATTAATTAATGATTTTAAGTGCAATAGTCTAACTTGGAACACAAGAAGTCCGGTTTGTTAAACAAATTTTACTGTAATTAACAGTTTTAAGTACGAATGTTCAACTTTGAAACGAAAAAGGTTGCAGTCGTTCTCCGAACTATTTGTTATAAAGTGAACAGGTTCTTTCACTTTCAATTACTATGGCTGAGGCCATATAACTTGCTCTTGCTTTTTATATATGGTGAAGTATATAACGAGACTACTTACTTTTTGCACGAGGCGGTCATAATTAATCTTAACCCTAGATGTAAAATTGATTTGTTGCATTTATTCTATAGAACAAACTCAATGTTAAAAAATAATAATAATAATAATAATAATAATAATAATAATAATAATAACAATAATAACAATAATAATAATAATATGTATGCTTTAAAACAAAAAAGATACCTTGTTCACAAAGTATTTCTTAGACTCTTAAACTTGCTACCCCGTCAATTTCTAAAATTTAACATTGAAATCCATATTCTTTGAATGGATGGTTGAGGTGGTAAAAATAACAAGTTTTAAATTCGAAACCCATCACTGAATGACATTTTTAGGTAGATCTGAGGTGGCAACAGATCGGGTCAACCGAGACCCACCTGAGTCGGGTCCAAGTAATTTGGAACTAGACATTGGGTTCAAAACCTAGATCCGAACCCAAACCTGGTCCGAGTTGACCTGACCCAATTGCCACCCAAGATCAAGAAACGCACAGTGATTTGAGAGGAACAGGGGTTCAACTACAATTTGGTAATCTCATAAAAGAGTCAAGGACACGGTTTTGGTGAGTCTGTCGATTCATCTATTACCGTGCGGTCCCTTGTCTATCAAACGGCCATCTTAAGATGGATGTTAAAAAATGTTACATCCACTAAAAATTAAATGGACAATAGAAAAGGAAATTCAAAAAATCAGGATTGAGACCATTCATCTTTTGTATAAAGAGGTCACAATTACTTACAACAATCCGATGTGAAATTTCATAGCTTGGGTGTGTCACAAAATTTGAGAAAAATTCGTTTGAACATTGAATTGGGTCAATGAAATAAATGCAGTCACCCAATTTCACATCTAATGGTCAAGATTAATTGTACCCATATTGTACCAAAGGTAACTGGTCTCATTATACATTTTTTCAAAAAAATAATATTATATTTTTTAAAAAGAATTCTAAAAATTATTATCATGTTTAGATTATCGACCACTGAAATTTAAATGGAAAAATATATCTTTGTAATTAATTTGAGAGGGAGACAACACAAGAATAAGTTGGGGTGGCATCTTGAGGGATATGAGTTTTGGAGGGAATTTCCTTGGAGAGCTAAAAGTTGGGGCTCACATCTCGAGGGAAGAAGATTGAAAGAGGACCGCAACATGTTAATCGGCGTCGTCTTAGGAATCTGCTCGCACGAGGCCGCGACGACGATGACATGGTGGGGCCCACGCATGTCTCCATCTTTCTCTATACATTCTCATTTTCGTCCTTTTAATGACCTCAATACCCTTGATCCCGCATTTTCATAAATTGCGAATCCATGCAGCCATGGGTCTAAAGTACATGTTCTAAGCGTCGCTTTTGAAAATTGGTGGGTTGAAAAGGCTTGGAACCGATGGTTTAAAAAGCGGATCGGTGATCCGGATAGGGTACCTCAAAAATCGATTCGGATCGGAGATTCGTATCGAGAATCGACTGAATCGATTAGATTAAAGCTTCAAAAAAATTCGAAAAAATTATTAAAATTCATTCTAAATATTTTTTTTAAGAATTCAATAAAAAATGAGGGTACTCCATTAAGAATTTTCATTTCTTTGCATGAATATGCGAATATTGATATATTCTTTCCCTGCATGAATTACTATTTATCAATTAATTTACATCACACAAAAGGATAAACATAGAATTATCATGGAATAAGTATATCAACATACATGGACTACAATAAAGCATACAATTAGTAACATACGATCTAAAAATAAAACTACAGACGACGTCGTTCTTCTTCTTGGTCACGCTGATGCCATTGATTGAATTCGTTTGACAATTCATTGATTCGATCTAAAAACAAATCATCGATATTAGCAGGCGTCTGACTATACCCAAATCCCAGAGTGTTAGTATTCTGTTGTGTTCCCAATCCAAAATCCCCAAAGCTTGTCCATCCTTCATGCTCACCTACACTGTCGTGCTCATCCCTACACTGTTGCTGTTGGGACTCGATATGTGAATAATATGGCTAGGATAGGGTGGCCTCAGAATCATCATCTCTCTCATATTCCCTTAGACCCCCATCACACTCTCCCTCATTAAGTACAATATCACCGACATCTTCGACGAATTGTGGATACTTTGGCTGGCTGCTTCCTCTTTCAAGCTGCTCATCACCTTCTTCAATATCTTCCTCACCGAAAGCCTCAAGGAAAGCTCTCTTGTGCAACACTGGCTCCTCCTCTTCTACTACCCATTAGTCTGCTGTGTCTGTGACAAATATTGGTCTATCAGCCCATAGTCTTCAAGCTTCCTTCTTATTTGTCGCTCTCAGAGGTTTAAGTTATAATGAATGTAGACTAGTTTATGAAGGTTCTCCGAAGCGAGTCGATTACTCCTAGTAGTGGACAACCATTGGAACGTACTCTAGTTGTGCTCACAGCCAGTAGCAGAACATGTCTAGGAGAGCACCTTGATTGCTATCATCTTTAGGTGACGTGCATCAGTACCATATATCTCCCACCATTCAGCGGGATTAAAATACAAAAAGCATTGTAAGAGCAAGAACAATTCATAAGATTAAATATATGAATGAAGAAAATATTAGCGGGAGGATAACCTAGATCCATCTTAGTTCTAGAATTCTTGGCAAGTCTAGTTTCGAAGGATCCTATAGCATCCCTATACATAGCAAGCTAAAACAAATAGATTTCGTTTTAGTACATTATTCCTCACAAATATAACAACTCATTGAAGTTCTTACCCAAACATTAAATAATACCCTCTTGTATTACTACTACTTGGTTTCGATGGCTTCTCTCCAACCTTGCAATAATGTATCGGACCCCTTCCATAATCTTGTAGGGATGTTCAGGTGTCAAATAGAAAAATTTTGGGTTGAAGTAGTAACCTAGAACATATATAGATAGAAAAATGTAATTTACAATTTTATAAAAAAATGATTTAAAATAAAACATTCTAATGATATAAATATATATTTACCAGCATAATGAATTGGACGTCCAAATTTGGTGTTCCACCTCCTTTCTATAATCTTAATCACTTTGCTAGCAAAACTACACTTATCCCCAATAGCTGATTTCGCCTTCTCGATACCTTCATAAAAGATGCCCATGGTAGCTTTCTTGTCAGTATCCATCATTCTTAACACCGTGACCAAAAGGGCAGTGGCCTCTATGACATTGGAACATCAAGACCAGAACCTCCTATTTGAGACTATGCCGTCCACTTTTATACCGGTACTGGACTTCGAGAGGCAGTCATTTAACCACTCTTCACAGGTAAACAATCTCTTTAATGCACCTTCAGATTCTCGAATGGAGTCTACAGCTAAGTAATCGATCGCAAAGCGGGTTATGGCAGGATTGATTATCTCTTTTTTCTTAGAGTGTTCTCTAAACTGAAGTAAAATTTTAGAGTGGTTATAAATAAATCTCGACACCAACCTTACTTCCTCTAGAATCTCCTTCACAAATTTGATCTCACCGATCTCCTCTAACATAGATCGATGCTCTGTGCAGCACACGGGGTCCATACTAGATGCTTCCTCTTATCCATCAACTTGCTGCCCGCAAAAACAGATGCACATGCATTGTTCGTAATAAACTGGACTACATGCTTATCTCCCACCTCCTCCACTATCTGATCATATAGTCGTACTTAGAAGTTTGCATCCTTCTTTATCCTTGATACGTCTTTGCTAGACAAAAAAATTGTACCTATTGGGGAATAGGCCAAGAAGTTTAAAAACTCCTTTTTGCTAACTTTATTCAACCAACTATCGCTTATGAGACTAAGCCCTGTCCTTGGCCAACTCTGTTTATATTCTTCAATCCACTTTGTAACTTCCACCTCCTCTTCATTTAATATTAGCCCACTAAGCTCATATGCTGTCAGGGGTTTTACCTCGGGCCCAGCTCTCTGGATTGCACTGACCATAGGTGGATAATATGGGCTATTGGCTGCATCAAAGGGAATCCCTTTATCGTAGAACCATTTACCAACATATCTCCCCAACATGTTTCTTGTACCTTTAACCATGCCTTTTAGGGTCATCTATTGTGACTTAGGCTTTGAGAGAAATGGGTCTACACGACCATGACCTGCAATACTGGCACTCCTAGGTAACCTAGACACAATTTCTTCAACGTCTGATTCTTCTTGATACATATTGTCACCAACCCCTCAATACATATTGGCCCGCCATACATGCTTGAGCTGGGCCCGCCATGCATATCTGAGCTAGGCCCACCATGCATGCCCATGTCATAACCACCAGGAATTCTAAACCCGCATTCCCTCTGGTATGTTTCATATAAACTCATTCTTGTGGCCATCTCCAAGTCATTAATATATTGCTCTTCTAGATCATTTCCGCTATATGGCGTATATAAACTAGCTATCTCCTCACCCATCTCTTGCTTTGTAATTTTTTTTCTTTTGGTAGCCTTGAGAAATGCCGCCATCTTCTTTCTTACATTATTAGGGACACTATTACAGGCAGAAACATCTCCCTTAACCCCTGCCAAGTATTGCTTGAACCTATGTACCCCACTACTTATCACTCTTTGGCAGTAATTACAAATAATTTTGTCTTTTTTGTTGGGATCAAGTCTGACCCCATGTTGCCATGCAAGGTCTTCTGTAGATCTTGCCATGGTTCAACTTTAAAATGTAAAATGTTAAAAATTAACCTGACAGTTGAACATGAAAAATAATCACCATGTGTAGTGATAATATGTATGGGTAGTTCATGAAGTTATATTTGTTAGTTAATGCAAAATACTTCTATTGACAAAAATATTTTAATTTCTACTAAGAAAAATAATTTATTTATGCAACATTATAGATAAAACTAGCCTATATCAGCCACTACATAAAGACCAATAAATTTACATTGATATAGTATCAATAAAAAATATATTTACAATGATATAGTAATTCACAATGCCAATACATATGGACTTGTCACAAATCTTCATTTCGACAAATATGAATTAGTTCCTACTGAGAAAAAAAAAAATTATGCAACATTATAGATAAAAAAAAGTCTTTATAAGTCACACATGCCAAATATTCAGACATCTCAATTACAAATATGCAATAGAATATAATAAAAAATGCAAGCTTCAAACATGCCTACAACTCAATTATCAAGAACATACATTTTTTGCATTAAAAATTTAATAATAAAATTGATAATTGCAAGCTAATATAATTATCATACATGATATTTTACAATGATATTCACTTTAATTCCTCATGATAATACAGTTTAACAACATGTATTTTTTGCATTAAAAATTTAAAAAATTAAAAAACTTTTTTAATGGAAAACTACATTAAAAATATAATACAGTTTAACAACATGTATTTGTTAATGTATTTTTTTGCATTAACAACAAATTAAAAAATACAGTTTTGCATTAAAAATATAACAACATGCCACGATTTTTTTACAATGATATTCACTTTAATTCCTCATGATAATACAATTTAACAACATGTATTTTTTGTATTAAAAATTTAAAAAATTAAAAAAAAAAATTTAATGCAAAGCTGCATTAAAAATATAATACAATTTAACAACATGTATTTGTTAATGTATTTTTTTGCATTAACAACAAATTAAAAAATACAGTTTTGCATTAAAAATCTAACAACATGCCACATTTGTTCTACAATGATATTCACTTTAATTCCTCATGATAATACAGTTTAACAACATGTATTTTTTGTATTAAAAATTTAAAAAATTAAAAATACTTTTTTAATGCAAAACTGCATTAAAAATATAATAACGTTTAACAGCATGTATTTGTTAATGTATTTTTTTTGCATTAACAACAAATTAAAAAATACAGTTTTGCATTAAAAATATAGGAACATGTATTTTTTTGCATAAATAATCTATCAACATGCAATTTTTTGAACTAGAATTTAACAATAAAAATTAAAAATATTTTTTAATTCCTCATGATAATCAAAATTTTTTTTACAAAAAATCACGATTTCTCAAAAAAGTTGATCATGAAAAAAAAAAAACCCAGTTCTTAACAGACCAACCTAACATCAATCATTCCAACTCAAAAATCCACCTCAAATCGAATAAATTACATCAAATTTAATACATGTTTTGATAAACAACATTATAAAGAATCAAAGCCCTATAATATTAACACGTTATTATCAAAATATTAAATAAAATCGATTGAATTGAGGAAAAAAAAAAAAAAACGCAGTTCTTCACAGACATCAGTCATTCAATCTCAAATTGAATAAATCAGATAAAATTGAATACATGAGATGATAAGCAACACTACAAAGAATCAAAACCCTATAAATTTAATACATGATTTATAAAATATTGACAGGATTTGATCAAATGGCAGAAAAAAAAAAAAATAGTCCACTTTTTTTTTAGCAGACATCACTCTTATTTTCTATAAAATCCAACTCAAATTGAATAAATCAGATAAAATTGAATACATGAGATGATAAGCAACACTACAAAGAATCAAAACCGTATAAATTTAATACATGATTTGTAAAATATTGACTGGATTTAATCAAATGGCGGAAAAAAAAAAAAAAAAAAACAGTCCACTTTTTTTTAACAGACATCACTCTTATTTTCTATAAAATCCAACTCAAATTGAATAAATATAATCAAATTGAATATATCTAATGATAAAAAACACTACAAAGAATCAAAACCCTATAAATTTAATACATGATTTGTAAAATATTGACTGGATTTGATCAAAAGTGGGAAAAAAAAAACTGTCCACGTTTTTTTTAACAAGCATCACTTTTATTTTCTATAAAATCCAACTCAAATTGAATAAATATAATCAAATTGAATATATCTAATGATAAACAACACTACAAAGAATCAAAACCCTATAAATTTAATACATGATTTGTAAAATATTGACTGGATTTGATCAAATGGCGGAAAAAAAAAAAAACAAGTCAACGTTGTTTTTAACAGACATCACTCTTATTTTCTATAAAATCCAACTCAAATTGATTAAATATAATCAAATTGAGTATATCTAATGATAAACAACACTACAAAAAATCAAAACCCTATAAATTTAATACATGATTTGTAAAATATTAATTGGATTTGATCAAATGGCGGAAAAAAAAAAAAACTCTACCACTTTTTTTTTAACAGACATCACTCTTATTTTCTATAAAATCCAACTCAAATTGAATAAATATAATCAAATTGAATATATCTAATGATAAACAACACTACAAAGAATCAAAACCACTATAAACTTAATACATGATTTGTAAAATATTGACTGGATTTGATTGCATGGCGGGAAAAAAAAAAAACAGAGTTTTTACCTATTCTTCGTGTATCCGTGCCTTCAAACTAAAAATTGATATGTATTCCTCCATGATAATCACAAATTATGAACACAAACTTCTGACCAACACTCTTACAATCACTCAGCCTGAAATTTTACAAAAAATGAAGCTTTATTTCGATTGAAATCACTAAAATGGCGGAAGCCCTAAAACTCACTCTTCGATCCAAATTTGTTGATAACAAACGGTGGTTTTAATTCGTTTTATTGAGTGAAAATGATTCGAAATTTGAATTAAAGCCTATAAGATTCATTCATAAGGCTGAGAACGTTGAAAATCGATCACAAAATGTCAAAAAAAATCGAAATCTCGTGAAGAACACTGTGCAGCCCGTGCTCTTCTGGGTGACTAGGTCTGACTCAGACGGAATATCGAGTCTACTATTGGGAATCGCTCGGTTCTCTCTGAACACGGGTGATTCCTGTTTTATGTGCTGAAACGACACGTCCTTGGGTGATTCTCGAGTCGAATCGGGCGAGTCCAGTTCGACTCAGCATTTTTTAAAACCCTGCTTGGACCAAACGGAGAGAAACATTACTTCAGTTACTAAGAAGTCGGCACACCAATTTTTCTTCAGCGAGAGACCATAATATATATATATATATTATAGCGATCACAATTTATCACGTAGCAACAGATTGGTGTTGTGCTTATCGCTACTTGCAAAAAATACCTCTCTACAAGAGGTATCAAGCTCCATGATGTTGCCGGTTTCTTTTTTGTTTTAAACTAAATAATAATAAGGACTTCTTTTAAAGTTGTGAAAAAAAAGGGTCTATCATGGGATTCGTATAGGGCTCACCCAATTAGAGCTCTTTCGCACAAATGCGGATAGGCGTAGTGGAACCAAGAAATATGGAAAATAAAATTATGCCATAACCGATGTGTGTGTATGTATAAGTGGGAAAACATATGATAAAACAAATAAAGAGATAAATATTATTGGCACTAGATGTAAGTGGTTCACATTTTTAGGCTACGTCCACGAAAGAAAGAAAGAAATCCACTATTAACTCAAAAGTTACAATAGTATTCCAAGAAATAACTTTCTTGGGATTACCGATTTCTTCTAGAGACTCCTCTCTTTAGGATTTCCCTATCTGATATCATAGATTTCTTTTCTTTCTAGAGGTTTTCTCTCTCTAAAAGAAAAGGTTCTCACTTTTCTCATTTTTCTTCCCTTCTCTCTCTTTTCTCTCTACAAAGAAATGCCTTAAGAAGAGAATCATTGGCTCTCTTTTATCTTCTTATTCTCTCTAAGAAGAACAAGAATTATCTCTCTCAGAGAAGGATTACTCTCTCTTTTCTTCTCTCACAGAGAATGATGAATCTCTATCTTCTTCTTCTCTACAGAAAGTGGCTTCTAGTATCTAGAAGGTGCATGCCCAAAAATGGCCCAAAGAGATTCATGCTCAAAAATGACCCAAAGAGGTTCACGGCAAAAAATGGCTCAGAAAGGTGGCTTTGGTTTAATCAACCAAGAGCCCACAATAGCCTATCACATTATTCCCTTTTATGAATGAGCCAAAGGATAACTACCATATTTAAAAGTGTATCCTATAACCACTTAAAGGGGTGGTTCATCTCTATCTCCTTTTTAGAATGAGATAAGAGGAATATCTTCTCATACTAAAATCCATCACGTGATATCCTATTCTTATGGAAAGAAGACTTAGTCAACAAATCACTTTTTTTCATATTTTTGAAATGCCCTTCATAAAATTAAAACAATTACGTTGCTTTCTTTCCCTCATGAGATGGGATGCCCAACAATCTCCCCCTCCAATCCCAGAAAGGAGGTCTCCCTTCGAAAATTAACTAGGTGCTCAAATGGCACCTATGCCAGTCATGCCTCTCAATGACTCTTATCTGTGGCCAAGGTCTTCGTCATCAATATCCGGCACACTCCTGTCGATATGTATTTTCCCTAGTTGCAACAACTCCCCTTGTAAAAATCATCAAGTATTTCGAGATTGACTTCGCGGAGTCTAGTTCTCTAATGATGTCTTCATTTGTGTACCCATGTAACACATGATTTCTCCCCCAAAGTATAAACACACTTTGGATGTTCCTTTGAGATACTTGAATATCAAATTGACTATTGTCTAGTATTCCATGCCAGATTATCGACACCTGAATCTGTTCACAGTGTCACTATCAGTCCATAGAGTCATTGGCGGGTTAAAGTAATTCACTGTTGTGACGGTCCATTAGTCAATGCATTATTTGCACAATGACAATTCATTGTTGGTCAAGGTGATGACTAATGGCCAGTTGGTCTGGTTCTTCTTTGCACAATGCGCACTCACTGACAGTGTCTAACTGTGCTCACCATGCTTCTAATACGTGTGCTTCCTATGGCCGATTCAGAGGGAAATTTTGTGTTTCTTCCTTCTTCTCTTGGTTGAAGGGATATCCTGACACTTAACTCTCATGCCTTCTTGCTTTTCGGCAACTTTACCATATCTTAGGTATGATTCTTATGCAAGGATATATTTCATCTTACATAGCTGTAATCCACATCCCTTTGTGTTTGTCAGCCTGACTTCTTGATAGATTTCTAATCCAATGCTTACGAGGTAGTTGGTAGAGGTTTTATGTCCCTTAAATGACCTTCTCTGTTCAACTGTGTGTGGCACTTCTTAAATTTGATGCCCCCCCTACTCCTTATTACCCTAAACTGACATGTCAACTCTTTGGACCCATCCTCTTGTTTCACTTCGCCCTCATCTTCATTTAACATAGTAGAGGAACTATGACGGTTCCCAATCATTGAAGATTCTTGGCTTTGTTGCCTTCATCACGTCTTCAATAGTAAGGTCTTCCTGAAAGACCACACCCATACCCTTGATCACCTTCCTATACTCAGCATCCCACAGCCTACAACGGAACTTTTCATCTGAATACCCTTAAAAGATGCATAAGAGTGTTTTCTCATTCAACTTGGATCGGTGTTTCTTGACACATACACCAATGCCTCGAACACCATCAAGTGTGAATAAGAGATATACTTTCCTGTCGCACCTCTCTCTGTGATCTGACAATTTAGAGGAGCCAATGGGGATCGATATTAGGTAGCATATTGTGAGGACTGCTTTCGCCCGAATGGGGCTTAGTGGTGGATTACATGCTCCTAACTCTGAGATACTTTAGCAACTCGCGTGTCTCCCTTTCTACCTTACGTGGAAATCCTGAAAGATCCCAAACACCCGATCTTTCGATTTCATCCATAACTTTCATGAAGCATCATCAATGAAGTTGATATGGCAAACGACTTGATATTCATGAGACCACACACATCTGAATCCACCAGATCCGTGATTTCCTTAGAGCTCTTACTAGAGAAAGGGAATTTATGTTGTTTTTCTAGCTAACAATGGTCACATAGGGTTAGAGATGCATGTGAATCCCCTACCCACAATCTTTGAGGAACCGTTGTTCCCTATCTTTACTGAGCCAAATTCTTCCACTCTGTAAGAAACAAAATAGTATCTTTGTGGAGTATCATCCGATGCTCTAGTATCCACAACCCAATCTGAGTTGCATGATGCAGTATGAATGCACCATTTATCACAATTTCCAACCACACCATCACTGTAGTTACTGCAGTGGTTTCTCTGCCATCATCCATAGCATTGTCCTCATAACCCTCATTTTTGAGCTTCTGGCAATCTTTCTTGATGTGCCCTTCCTTACCACAATGCAAACATTTGATCCCATTTCTCATTTTTGATCGGTTTTGATCCCTATTCCTAAACCTTCCTCGATTTGTGACAAGGGCTTGCGAGTTCGATGTGTTAGAGGCTTTTCTTCTCATCTCCTCATTCAGCAAGCTACTAGTGGCCTGACTCATAGTCACTATCCTACCTGGTGCAGAGTTACTCACAGAGACTACTAGGGTCTCCCAACTGTCCGGTAGTTAACCGAGCAAAAACAGAGCTTGTAGCTCTTCCAAGAACAACTTCATCATGGCGAGTTGGTTAACAATGTTTTGCACCTCATTCAGGTGTCCTGCAATGGATTCTTTGTCCCTGAACTTCATGTTTACTAACTTCCGGATCAAGAACACCTTATTTATGTCGGTCTTTCTCTCGTACAAGTCATGTAGCTTATCCCACAATGACTTCAAGGATGTCTCCATCGACATATGGTGAAACACATTTTCTTACAACCATTGTCAGATTATTCTGAGATCCTTTCGGTCCAGTCTCTTCCACTCATTATCTGTCTTACTTTCGAGCTTATGTTCTACCCCTTCAATGGGTACATACAAATCCTAATAGTATAGTAGATCCTCTATCTTTGACTGTCAGATCATCCAGGTATTCGCATTTAGCAATATAATTCTGCTCCCACTATTGGAATCCATCTATCTACACATACTGTCTATCCCTCGTGCGTTACGGTTAGTTATCGACTGTGCATTACGGTTAGCTATCACCCCTGCGTTATCGTAAGCTATTACCTATGCATTACGGCTAGCTATCGCTCATACGTTACGGTCAGCTATCCCCCGTGTGTTACAATCAGCTATCGCTTGTGTGTTGCGATCAGCTATCGCTCATGTATTGCAGTTAGTTATCGCTCATGCAATGCAGTTAGCTATCGCTCATGCATTGCAGATAGCTATCGCTCATGCATTGCAGTTAGCTATCTCCTGTTTGTTACAATCAGCTATCGGCTTAATGTTAAAGTATATACCGTCTATTAAGCCTTTGCAGAAATTTTCACAAAATTTTAGCAGAGCTTTAGAATGAGGGTTTGAATCCCAAAAAATTCTGTAGCTCAATTAATCGAAAGTCAAGTCGAGGCAAAGCCCGGTGCAGTGACATTGATTAAAGGAGCCCGATTTGTTTCTTCCTTACTCGTCTTACGACCACTAGGTTCAGTATACTGAACAAATAGTGATAGGGAGGACCAAAGCATCTAGGGAAACACGCTCTGATACCACTTGTTGGGCTCACCCAGTTAGAGCTCTCTCACATGATTGCGAATGCGCACTGCGGAACCAAGAAATATGGGAAACATAATTATGCCAAAACCGATGTGTGTGTATGAGTGAGAAAACATATAATAGTACAAATAAAGAGATAAATCATACTGGCACCATATTTACCTAGTTCACCTTTTCAGGCTACGTCCACGGGAGAAAGAGACGAATCCATTATTAACTCAAAGGCTATAATAATCTTCCAAGAAACAACTTTCTTGGAATCACCGATTTCTTTTAGAGACTCCTCTCTCTAAGATTTCCCTCTCTGATCTCAAAGACTTTTTTTCTTTCTAAATGTTTTCTCTCTCTAAAAAAAGTTCCCTCTTTCTTTCATTTTTCTTCCCTTCACTCTCTTTTCTCATTCTATAGAGAAAATCCTTAAGAGCAAGAATCAATTGCTCTCTTTCATCTTCTTCTTCTTTCTAAAAAGAAGGGTAACTCTCTCTCTCTCTTTCTTCTTCTCTCTTAAAGAATGATAACTCTCTCTCTCTTTCTTCTTCTCTCATAGAGAATAATGAATCTCTATCTCTTTCTTCTCTAAAGAAGAAGGCTTCTTGTATCCAGAGAGATGGACGTTAAAAAATGACCTAGAAAGGTTCACGCCAAAAAATAGCTCAGAGAGGTGGCTTTGGTTTAACCAACCAGGAGCCCACAATAGCCTCTTAAGTAATTGGTTTTTATGTATGGGCCAAAGTATAACTACCATATTTGAAAGTGTATCCACATGATGACCCAAAAGGGTGGTCCATCTCTATCTCCTATTTAGAATGAGATAAGAGGAATATCTTCCCTATATCCTATTCTTATGAGTAGAAGAGTTCACCCTTTTCTATATTCCCGAACTGCCCTTCATATAAAAAGAACATTTATATCGGTGTCCCTCCCTCATAGGATGGGACTCCCAATAATTCGAACCCTAACATGCACGAACTCTATGGGTTAGCACTAACCTAAACACCACTTTAACGTATTTGATTAAATTTTGAAGTATTAGTATAATTAAACTTAAAAATACGATATACCACCTAGTCACCCAAAACTCACCTCGCCGGTAGGGTGAGGCCGAGTTACTCGGCCAAGTCCGAGTTTCCTCGGCCGAGTTTGAGAAATGAGGTTGAATATATTACATTCCAAAATTTTAGGACTTCAATTATTCTCGAATTGGGTCTTATCCAAGACAACGAATAAGAGAACGCTCCAGCGAAAGCAAATAATGTTTACAACGACATTCAAACTCTAGTATTTATCAAGGTTCAAGAATCATTAGAAAACGGATCGTATTGGGCAGAGGTCTTCACTGTTATGACTGGAAAATAATCCTTTGAATATATAACGGGTAAAGTATAACGATGTCATAATAGAATAACAGCTATTCTGAAAAAGCAAAGGGCCACAACGTGTATCATAACTTATGTAACATTGTTTTTAGGAAAAACTTTTTATAAAGTTGCGAACATAAAATGTAGAATCACAGTTGCACCTCAAAAGTCCATCGGAAAAGGTATTTTTAATGTTGAAAAACCTTCTAATTGATCATCTCGATATTGAGGTATAAGCATATGAAAAAAAAATAAGATTTTGAGTGCAAAAAATAATGTATCTTGCAACACATTATCTAGACCGTGTATTTTCAAGATTTTCATATGTTTTATAGATCTACTTGATTTCAACAATTTTTAGAGTTTAAAATTTTTGAAATAATCACAATAAGTTTTTACACCAAAATTATTTAGAGGTGCGGCTGCGCCTAAATTGGATTGTTTAAAGTTGCAACCTTATAGAAACTACACCTTTGTTTTTAATATCTGAAACCCATTTTAACTGTTGCTACAAAACAAAAACTACAGCCCATTTTAACTGCTGCTACATGACAAAAACTAATTTTTAAAGGGAAAAGTTTAAATATGGTTGCAACTTTAAAATATAGAATTAAAGATGCACCACAAAAATCCACCATAAAAGGTTCTTTAGATGTTGGAAAACCCTGATCATCTCAATATCGAGATGTATGAATATGAAAAGAAAAAAGGATTTCAAGTCCGTGAAACACTATGTCTTGTAACACATTATCTAGACTGTCCATTTTCAAGATTTTCATGTGTTTATAGATCTAGTTGATTTGAACCATTTTTAGAGTTTAAAATTTTATAATTAGAGATGAAAATAGATTCTCAAGCAATCCTAATATTTTTTTCTATCAAAAGTATATTTATGATAAAATATTAGAGAAGCGCCTTAATTGGATTCTTTAAGGTTGCAACCTTATGCAAACCACACCCTTTTTTAAATGGAAAAGTTTATATAAGGTTGCAACCTCAAAATATAGAATCACAGATGCACCTCAAAAATCTGTCGGAAATATTGTTTTAATGTTAATAAAACCTTCTAATCGATCATCTCGATATTAAGATGTATGAATATTAAAAAAAAAAAAGGTTGTCTCGAAAATAGTGCATCTTGCAACCCATTATCTAGAACGTCCATTTTCAAGATTTCCATATATTTATAGATCTACTTGATTTTAACCATTTTTGAAATTTAAAATTTTCTAATTAGGTATGAAAATAAATTTTAAAATAATACTAAGAAATTTTTATAACAAAATTACTTGTTATGATAAAATTTTAAGGTGCGCCTTGATTGGATTGTTTAAGGTTGCATCCTAATAGAAACCGCACCCTTTTTAAAAAGCATGGTATCTTTTCATAACTGGTATTTATACGATGTGCCCATTATCCTTGTATAACGTAACAGGAAGAACAATACCTGTTTTGGTTGACTTTAAATGTAAGTTATAACATGGTCTTGAAATCCATTATAGCTAATCAATAGCCAGGGGCAGTGCCATTAAGAAATGGACCTAGCCCTTTTATGGAAAGAACCACTCAATTTTAAAAGTAATTAAATCTTTTTCCAATTTTTAACTAACGAAATTATAGGATTTTTAAGTTTTAACTAAAGGCCATTTTTACTTAAAATTATTAGTATCAACATCATCCAAGCTTTATCTTAATTATGTGGAATCCGCTATATGAATCACGTTCTCCATTCTTCTCTAACAAAGACCATACTGTCAGTAAGGCCAAAAGTTAACATATCTTTTCTTACTATTTCGATTCATGCCTATTTGAAAAAAATAAAAAACAAATAAAATCGTAACAACACAATATCCACATTTTTTATTTCGCTTCCCCTGACAGGAGCGCAGGATTGGTTTGCCATCCACCATTTTATGGGCCTCAAGGGCATCTGTTTCACCTCGAACATACTTGTCCTTGGACTCATTGGATAAAAAAGAATTAAAAATAAATTAAAAATTAGTATTTTGGATTGGATAGGTGTAGATCATCCAATTCATTGGGAGCTAGATCTAGTTATTTAGAAACTCAAAAGTTATTATTTTATAGAAAGTTATTCTTTTTATTTTTTTGGGGTAATGCAGTAAGGATAACGACCCCCTGACTATTTTTTAAATTATTCGTGGTTTTTAAATGCATTAGATGATAATAAAAGCCTAGATCTTAGCTGGGGTACAAGTGGTACTACGACCACTACCCAAACCCCATTCTCAAAAAAAACTAAAAAATTCATTTTGTGATAACATTGTGACCAATAAAATTTGGCCAAAAGAAAGTTCCTGAGGGCCTCAATCTAACAATATTGTTTCCTTCGTAAAATGGCTTCTCCGTATTTATTGTATTTTCTCTCTTTTTGGAAAAATCATTTTCTGCTCTTTAAAATTTTATCTCATGATCTTCTGTGGCGGAGAAAACAGGGGAGGGTTACTATTATTCGGATCCCACCCCTTGGGGAATGAAATATTTTTTAAGTATTGATATGCTTTTGTATTGTTTTATTGAATTATTTTATTCATTATATATAATTAGTGTCGACACGTCGAGGTGCCAACATACTTGTGAACACTAAACTAATTGCCATGATAAAACTAAGCTAAATGCCACGATGAAACTAATGTTACCACACACACATATATATATTTTCCACTAAAAATGTCAACACGGATTATGTGGTGTTTCTTAACCATTATTCAATGTTTTTTTATTTTATTTTATTTATGTATGATGAACATAAGCCATGAGGATTTGAACATTGGATCGTCTGGGAAGTGCCCCAAACCTTTGGGTACTGTCCTACCAATGAAAAAAAAAAAACAGGAAAATTAAAATTGGGTCTCAGGATGACATCCTCAGACCGAGAGGTAATTTTGTAAAAACAAAAAGTCAGATTGACCTATCTTGGTTATAATATTCACATATAAGAGGAGCACACCATATTTTCCCTACTTATATTGGGGCCAATACCTAATTAACTCTTTTTCCAATGGGAAAAGTTTATACAAAGCCGAGGCTCTAAACAATCTCAAAATTTTCACTAGAAGAGGTTGTTTTGATGCTCAAATATCATCAAATTGATCATCTCGACATCAAGATGTATTTACATGAGAAAAATAAATAAATTTCAAGTTTTGGAAGTAGTGTATTTTGTAACGAATTTTTGGACCGTCAATTTTCAAGATTTTTAAGTTTTCATAGATCTCTCGATCTAAACTATTTTTTGAGCTTTAAACTTTGGGCATCCTTTTTATGCTTTTCCTACAGCATAAAACTTATGTACTTCTCCTTATCCAACCGTCTATTCTGAATGGGGGGCTAAGATTGTCCCAATCACAATGTCACGTCTCTACACTATTTTATTTTTAATTTTTTTTATAAACTATTTTGACACCAAATTTTGGACGTCCAATCGTCTATTAAACTCGCACTAGTGAAAAATATAAAACAATATTCCAAATAATATAAAATGACCAAAATACCCCTGAAATATTCAAGGGGTATTTTGGTCATTATATTTTATCAAAAAATTATTTTTAATATTTTTTATAGGTGCGTCCTAATGAGAAGATGACAAGTACAAAATTTTATATTCATATAATTTTTATAAAAAAAATTTAAAGTAAAATATTTTGAAACATCGGATCTAAGATCAAATGGTGAATAGCTCTTTTGATCAAAATTGGACAACTGAATAGTAGGGAAGCATAAATCTTCTATGCGGTAGGAGAAGTATAGAAACTTTTCCCATAAACTTTATTGTAAATGACCTTGTGAGACCCTCCCACATTCATGTGTGTAGGACCCCAAATCATTACTATTAAATTTGACACAGGTCTCTAGAAAAGTCAAGTCTCACATCAATGTGATAATTTTTTAGAGATCTGTGTTAAATTTAATTGTGATCTTTTGAGATCCTATACACATTTGTGAGGGAGGGTCTCCCAAGATCATTACTCAAAACTTTATAAATAAAAAATAAAAATATATTTTAAAACTATTAAAAAAATTTCCCATATTAAAACAACATACCTATATACTATTTGAAGGTAGGCTCTTATTATTTATAGCCTAACTCTATACAAATAAGCACCCTTTTTGAATTGAGGAGTCTGATCAAATTGGTCACTAGCCTTTAGGTTTCTGTAGAACAGTAGCATAAACGTAGAGCATTGGGCAACCAAAAGAATGACAACAATGTACGTTCCTTCCTGCCTGCAAAATAACCAAATAATCAATCTCTTGGGATGATGTTAACTGATTGGATGGGAGGCCAAACAGACGTGTCGTCCTTTGCTCAGCCACACAATTTGGCAGGTTTTGGATTCTATGCTTCAGGGGTAAATTCGAAAGTATTCCTGCTCCACGTCTCTCAAAGATTTCCAAATGGTGAACTGTGCTACACCATACATGATAATACTGTACTCCATGGTCACAGCCCTTGAAAATATAGGGTCTGGCTATGAAATGTGGCCCGAAGGCCAGGTTTGAGCCAGTACCTGCCCGATTTGGCTCAACCTTTTTTTTGTTTTTATTTTATTTTATTTTTATTTTTTGGCAGTCCTGTCTGGCCAAGCCCTAACAGGGCTAGGGCCGGCCATATGTGGACATGGCTGGCCTGCCCCGGGCTCCGCCATTGCCACGCTTATGTACTATATACGTATGATACACCACCCGTGTGAATATAGATAAATTTGTACTTTGAATATCAAGGCTTTAAAACACTTATGGTAAATGCTTTATTCATCCAAATAAATCTTAATAAATGCCAAGCTTTACCGGCCATCTAGCCAAAATATCCAAATATTAACCCAAAAGGAACTAAAAAGTCCCAAAAGGAACTAAAAATGCCTGATTATACAAATATATGAAGGAAAAAAATTTAAGAAGATTCGCTATACACCTATACACATATGTGTTTTCAGCTTTTCATATAAAAAGGGATTTGGTTTGCCGAATAAAGTAGCACAGAAGGATAGAGAGAGAAAAATAAAAGAGGGAAATGGGAACCGAAAACACTAATCCCTTCTCTTGCTCTGAACTTTACTTTGTGTTCATGGATTACGACCCCCAGTATGAGCTCCTTCGAGCTATCAGGTTCACAGTTCATAAATATAGAAGTTCATAAAATAAGAATTATATATTCTTACATTTCCTTCCACTCTCGATGAAATGGCTTGCTCACAATGAGGATGGCGATTAATATTATCCCATTATATTACTTGTGTTGTGGGTTTTATTTTTCATAACTATTTTTTCGTTTTTGGTTTTCATGATCAAATTTATTATTAGCAGCATTTTTAAAAATATGGGTGATGTTCATTTATTAGGTCAGTGCAAGGGGAGGAAGAGCTGGATTCTTTTCTGAGCAAGAAGCACGACATGTTGCTCGGGCGCTTATTTGAGCCGGGGAGTTACCAGAAGAGGTTCTCATGGGCCATTGTTGATGGGTTCGCTGCTGAACTAACAAGTGATCAGGTAAAGTTTGATTCACTGTTTTCACTTTTATTCTGGGAAATAAAAAGGCATTTCTTTTTATTTATTTTTAGCACTGTATATATTCAGTTTGTTAATTTCAAAAACTGCAAAAATGGAAGGATCATTTTTATTTTGGATTGATATATGTTTTTTGGTTTGGTTTCAAAAGAAAGAAAGAAAATTGATGCTTCTAGGTTCTTTTCCATTTTTCTGGTTTTGCAATGTGAAGAAACACAGATAGGTCTTGATCTACCAAAAAAAATTAGTTTCTTTTATTTTAGTGATTTTAAGACGTGATATTATTTTCCCAAAAACTAAAATGCAATCCTTTTATCTTTTTAATTCCAATAGTGTCATAATTTCTTTGGAATGGGATTTTGTTGGAATGGGATTTTGTTTTTATGATTTTCTTTGAGTTGAAAAATGAAATATATTGAAGATGTTTTGAACTCTCAAAGCAGTACCTTTTCTTAGCAATCCAAATAATATATTTCGTTCCTTTTTTTTTTTAATTCTCTTTCCTGTGTATTTCTCTTGTTTTTCTTTTATTGGAGAAGTTTCTCTGTTGGTGATGATCACAGGCGGACAAGCTGAGATGTGCTGATGGGGTGAGAGTTGTGGAGAAGAACCAAGAACTGGGCTAATTTAGTAAAAAATATATTCACTTATTAATATAGCAAGTGATTAAAGAACAATTGTTTAAAATATTTATATTGATGAACCGAGAATGATGGTATGATTGTTAGATGACTTTTGGTTTACTTTATGTAAATCGGAAAATTGTGATATCCCTTAAAAAATCACAAAAAAGGTGTGACCAAGCGTATTCTACAATACAATACTCCGTTCCTGCCGAGCTCCTGAGTTGACCCCCCCAAAAACAAAGGAAAAGAAAGAAAAAGAAAAATCGAAGTGAGGTCCACCGATGCACATAAAGCAAATAAAGTAAGGCGAACCTATAAATTTTGCTAAAAGATATTGTTTTGGAGCCATAAATTTTTTAATCGACTCAACAAAAAATGATGCAAATTGAGTAGATTGATAAATACTAAAAAAAATCCTGAAAATGAAATGTCTATAAAATGTGTTACAAGATGCATTATTTTTTATAACTTTAATCATTTATTTATTTATACATCTTGAGCTCAAGATGATCAATAAATTTGACACCATATATAAATTTTCCTGTACTTATTTTAATTTTTTGCTTTTAGTATAATTTTATGTAATTTCGTGCTACATCATATGGAAATGGAAATGGTGGGTGGGCTTAGGTTGGCCTGTACAAAGCATAGTTACCGGGAGTAGGAGCGGTGCCGGTTCTGTGAGCGAGAGCATTGGATTGATGGCTACCCAAAGCTCCGGAGCTCAAGAGCAAGTTCTAGTGAGGGTAGAAGTTACGGATCGAGATTCCGATTGAACAGGGAGCGAGATCCCGATACATTGGGATCTAGATCCCTATTTAACGGAACGCGTTTCATGTAGTTACGGACCGAGATCCTGTTTGAATAGGGAGTGAGATCCCATTTAAGAGGGAGCGAGATCCTGATATATTGGGATCGAGATCCCTATTTTATGGGAACGTGTTCCATGTAAAATGGGATCGCGATCCCATGTCTATTAGAATTGCGGTCCCATCGACAACTAGAATGAGGTCCTATTTAATGTTGAGTCTCGCCCCTATCTAAAAAATACCGCGATCTTATTTGGCTAGGATCGAGCTCCAAGTATTGTAGGATCACATTCCGGACAATAGTGCTCAGCACCTACATCACAGAACTCTACTTGTATGAAGAACCCAATTCCATTACACATGGATTCGTGCACCCAATAAGAACGGTAGCCCGTTCTCATAGAAATGTGAACTCGATTTGGTTAAATTTAGAACCCGAAAGGGACATGGGAGCGATAAAACCAACAAAAAAAAAATCTACTGGGATTAAAATCTAAAAAGAACCCCAAGCGCTGAAAAAAAAGATACCGGGCTAAATACCTGAAAGGGACCCCGGGGCAATGAAAAAGAAGAAGTTATCTCCTTCCTTCTAGTCTCCAAAGTCTTTTTTCTCTAAACATCTTCTCTTCCTCCCCCTGAGTCAAAGTGGTGTTAAAAGAAAATCAATAAGAATTAGCTTGACGAAACATTGTTAAGGACCTAGAGCGCCTGAAACTTTGAAAGGTGGGTCGTGAAGGAGCGAAATCGGAAATCCAAAGAGATTCTGAACACCCAAGGACAGTGTCCTGTATTTTCAAGACTCTGTTTTGCTCGAAACTCAAGAGAACTCTTTTTTAATTGCAACACAAGAGCTGAGGTTGGAAGATAAAGAAGTACTTGATGATTCCCTGTTCCGAAGTTCAAGCAAAGACCCGATACGTTCATATAGGGTCCACCAAAGGGGTCACAAGTGGTCAAACTGTAAGACCTACATTAAAAGAAAACCACCCCCCAACAGGGGCAGCAAGAAATATATATATAAAAAATAATAACTCCACGATCATATGAGTATAATTGTTGACTACACTGTCCATCGCTGCATGACGTTAACTGCTTAGACCGCTCTATGGTTGCAGGAGTTTAAACTGCTAACCAACCTTGTTTTTTGAAATATCTTCCCCTTTTAAAATTTTCACTATATGTCTTGTGTTTTCAAAAACTTTAATTTCTTTGTTAAAATCGTAACATGTCCCTGCTCCGGGTTCTATTTCAAATCTCCCCCTATCTTCAAAATTTCTAAAACGTCTTTTAAAACGAAAGAGCTTGGACACCCGTACATGATGAGTACCGCATTTGCCATGATTGACGTGTTGCTACCTCGTCTCTCACTTCGGATTCCGCCAGACAAGTCTCTACCTATAGAAAGCCTTTCCTATAGACAACCTTAAGAAACTCTAAGGAGATCAAAGAAGATGTCAAGGTTATAAATTTTCTAATTGTAAAACCCCTGAAGTTAAGTGGCATGGCAATAAAATCTAACTCGAGTTTCAAGATTGTGTAACTCATCGACATCTCACGTCGAAAACCTTAGGAGGAAAAATGCCCCAGGTGGGTGAGCTTAATGAGCGCAATGACTTAGAGGGATAGTTAGTGTGCCTTCTGACCACGCGACCTCAGGAAGAAATCTTTGATGTTCACCTGGCCCTCGAAAGACAGGGAATGTCAGAGTGTCTACTTCTTTGCCACTCACCTGTCTCTCGAAAGACAACGAATGCCAAAGAGGGGCAACTGTAGACACCCAATTTTAAATCTGAAAATTCTGTAGTTTCCTAAACCCTTAGGATCACACTTAACTTAGTAAACCCATTTTGGATAAGTACGTGTAGATTATGTGAGTATATCCTCCCCAATGGATTTTATAAACCATATTTTTGTGGTCATTTGGAGGGAGAAGAAAGAGACCAAACCCTAAGAGAGAGCAGATAGAGATAAAAAATTAGAGAGACCAAAACCCTAGGGAAGAGAACAGATAGAGATCAGAGAGAGAAAAACCAGAGAGAGTTACACGAGAGAAGAGAAAACCCTAGAAACTGCTTCAGGAACCCAAGCCTCCTGAGAGAAAACCTAAGTCTAAGAAAACCTAAACCTATGGCACAACCACCCTAGATCTACCCTTAGGGCACAACCACCCTTCTTCAAACCTTCTTCAACCAGAGACTTTCTGGTGAACATCCAACTCAGAGAGACAAAAGAGGATCAAATCTAATACGGGCGAGCCCCAGAAGGCTCGGGAGTCCTCGGCCATCTGCTCTGGTTTGGTATCATTTTTTACTCTTTTATTATTTATTTTATGCTTTTATTTCATTTTAATTAGATTAAATTTTTTTTTATTACTTTTTATTTCGTGTTTCATATTTGTATCAATGATGGCACTGCCACTGATCTGAGAATAGATTCGGTCGTTTCTCGATGGATTTGTCCTCAGATCAGAATTCTATTTTCCCCACATTCTCTATCATCTTCTTTTAAAATCAGTTTGTGGTGTTCAAATCTGAGGGATATTCCTTTGAAGATCTCTCTGATTTTGCACTGTAAATATAGGGCTGTCAGCAAAAAGGGGTGATCAGTGTAGCTGTCACCGTTAGCGATTCAAAGAAGGCTGCCTCTCAGACTTTAGACCTCTCCAAAGGGATAGGCAGAGCAAAGACAATGCCTCAAGGTAGCAAGGAGCAGCAATCATATAACCGGGTACCTCCACCTGTGAACCTTAATCGAGATGATTATTGGACCAGGCATAAGAATAAGGTTTACCATTTAGAAAAAGAACGGGTTCCGACACTACTCCGGTTGTTACTAAAACAAAACATGATCGAGCTGCTTGAGTCCAAGTTTTCTGAGCAAGCTGGTCTTGACACTCATAGGAACCATCGAAGGATTAACCACCCTATAGAGGAATGCTACACGCTCAAGGACATCATCGAGGCTCTGATCTAAAAGGGTCAGATAAAACTCGAAGAGCTAAAGAAGGCATTCGGGGCAGCAGAAGCTTCCCACATAGTGACGGTCCATGAGGAAGATGAAGCGCCCGGCCACCTTCATGCCTTGTTTGTCATGATGCTTCAAGATGGCCTCATCACACTAAAGCCGGCAAGGCAGCCTCGACGCCTTGCTCAGGGAACTGATAACCATTGGTGCCCATACCATCAGATATGGGGCCACGACTTGAGCAAGTGCTCCAGTTTACATGGCATAATCGCAAATAAAATATAAGGATGACAAGAAGCTTATCCCCAAGTCACTGCTTCATCGGTGCGAGGGGGCCCCAAGACACAAGACATGAGTAATGATGATTCAGATCTTGCTGAACCCTCAACTTTCCAACCATGGAGAATCTATCATGGGAGAAGCAGATTCAAGTCCTTAAAACATGAGGCAATTCGTCATGCTAGGGCTGCTCACAAACCTAATGAGATGGACCAAACACCTCCAAATGTACTCAGGAGGAGACGAGCCCCAAGGGCAGCTCGCAGAAGGAACAAGCCTCCTCAACCGTCGCACGAGCAAGAGTTTCTCAAGCCTCTTCCTCCCTTGCCGACCTTACAAGATTTCATCCCTGGCACAATCATTTGTCCTACTCCTTCACTTCCTCAAGAGGATATCTTGAGCCATCTTCTGCTTAGGGCACGTCCAATGAGGGTGACGATATTGAAAGCACCTCACAATGGTCTAGGCAGGGGAAAGACCTAAAAGACTCTATGCAAATGTCCAATTCAGGCGATAACCTAAAAAGTTACCCAGATGGGTCTAATGAGGGGAATGACCTTAAAGCTCCCTCAGCTACTAACCCTTCTTCTTCTTCTTTTTCTTCCTCTTCTTCTTCTATGTCTCCTATAGGTATAATCTTGAAATGTCCAGACTTTGAGGCTGTAGACAGAGAACTCGAAGGAACCAATATAAGCAGGACGCATCGGAGGCGGCTAAGAAATACACTAGCCCAGGAGGCTGGATTCTTAACAGTTGCTGACGCCTTGGCAACTCGAGCCAAGTCAGAGTCATCTTCTTCCATAAAGAAGCACAAGAAGACAAAGCCGAAGAAACCCCAATAGCTCCCTGAGCCTGACTTTGAGCAGAGGTTGAGATAATCAAGAGGGCAGAACATCTATTCATAGGAAGCCTCTCACATGGTGCAGATCTCATATGCATCACCCAGCACAGGGCAAACGCTGCAGATACCCGTACAAGGATTGAGTGATTCCTGTGAGGTCACCTCTAGCCTCACAATTACTGAACCTCAACCTCCCTGTGACTATCAGATCAAACTCCCATAGCTTGATATGATGTCCATATTTGAGGTTAACCCTTATGTTCCTCAATTCGAGAAAAGTACAGAAATCATGTCTTACACTGGAGCCCCACTGGAAGCGGAGATGTCGAGATCATTGGTCTCTGCATTTGAGGTTAATGAGAAGACCTCTGAAGCCAATGATGAGGAGTTACAGGAGGCCCCAGAAGAATGGGAAGAAGGAGGTCAAGCCACAGCCGATGAACTCGAAGAGATAAATCTAGGGGATGAGGCTAATCCCAGACCTACTTTCATCTCGGTAAAATGTTGTCAGAGGAAAAAGAGAATTTCATTGCCTTCTTGCGAGCAAACCAGGACGTCTTTGCCTGGCATTACCATGAAATGCCTGGTTTAGATCCTCAAGTTGCAGTCCACCATCTTCGTATCTATCCATCTGTTAAGCCAATCAAGGAGGTTCAAGACTGATATTGAAATGCAGATAGATGCTGAAGTGACCAGACTCAGGCAAGCAGGCTTCATTCATGAAATCAAATACCCAAAGTGGCTGGTGAATGTGGTACCAGTTAAGAAGAAAAACGGCCTGCATTGACTTTCGCGACTTGAATACCGCTTGCCCAAAGGATGATTTCCTGTTGGCGTTTATGGAAATGCTCATCGACTCCACGACTCATTATCAGATCTTCTCCTTCATGGATGGATACTCTGGATACAATCAGATACGGATGGCGCTGAAAGATGACAAGGCCACGACCTTCTTAACCCCAAAAGGGGTCTTTTGCTACACAATGATGCCCATTGGGTTGAAGAATGCAGGCGCTACGTACTAGCGAGCCATGATGAACATCTTCAAGGATATGATGGACAAGGAGGTGGAATGTTATGTGGATGACTTGGTGGTGAAGTCCGAAGAGAAAGATGCTCACATGAGAGATCTTGAAAAGGTGTTTGAATGGTTACGCCTTCATAAACTCAAGATGTACCTGCTAAACTGTGTTTTTGGCTTGCGTTCAGGAAAATTCTTGGGGTTCATTATTAGACACTGGAGCCTCGAAGTTAGAGCTAGTCAAGATCAAGGCTATTCAAGAAAATTCCACCACCAACTACAGTGCGAGAGTTGCGATATCTTTAAGGGCAGCTGGCGTACATCTGCAGATTCATCTCTAACCTCTCAGGTCGTTGTTAGCCTTTTACGCACCTGTTGAAGAAAGATAACCCATTCATATGGGATAAAGCATGCTAGGCAGCGCTCAATGACATCAAGCAGTATTTGCTCAACCCTCCAGTGCTCTCCACATCGGTGTTGGGAAGACCTCTCATCCTGTACGTTATCGCTCTCGATAAGTCACTTTTGGCACTATTGCCACAAAACAACGATGAGGGGAAAGAAACTACACTTTACTATCTCAGCCACAGGATGCAAGGGGCCAAAAAGAATTATCCACCTATAGAGAAGAAGTGTCTGGCCCTAATGTTTGCAGTACAAAAACTCTGCCACTACTTTCTTGGTCATGAAGTGAAACTCATATCAAAAGCTGACCCTGTAAATTTTTTCATGACATGCTCATGCTTGCCAGGATGTCTGCCTAAGTTGGCATTATTGCTGATGAAATTCAACATCACATATGTACCACAAAAGGCCGTCAAGGGTCAAGCCCTGGTTGATTTTCTTGTAGCACATCTTGTACCGGCAGAATCTCCTTTATCAAGTGCCTTCCCTGATGAAGAGATAATTTGTACAGGACTTGTTCACCCGTGGGAGATGTACTTCGATGGTTCCTTCCAATTTGATCACGGAGGTGTTGGAGTGGTGTTCATGACACCGAAAGAAGGGATACTTCCACTATCATTCTCTCTCACAGAAGCCGGTTCCCATAACGAGGTGAAATATTGGGCCCTTATAATTGGGTTGGAGATTGCCTTCAATCTAGACTTGGAGCAGCTCAAAATCTATGGCGACAACTTAAGGGATGTATGACATGAGAAAGGACACTCTCAAGCCTTATCACGATATGGCAAAATCATATATGGCTCAGTTTGATGATGTATCCCTGACTCACATCCCTAGGAGATTAAACTCGCAAGCTGATGCACTCGCAAAGCTTGGAGCTACAATTCAGTTATCCTCCCCAGGGCTTACACTTGTCTCGGTGGCAGAGTGGAGACACATTGACCTAACAACCGAGGTAGATGCAGATGATGAAAGAATCCTCTTTCCTAAGTGCTCTCCTTACCCATTCGGGGCACTCATATCAGCCAAAGAAGGTATTAAAGCTGAACATGAAATGGCACGGAACCAAAGTACTAGAGCCGAAAAGCTAGAACCAGAATTCTTCGATCCTATGTGTGCAGAAGTTGAGCAAGTGGAAGATTGGAGAGAGACAATCATTAATTTCATAAAGCATGGTAAACTACTTGAAATCGTACCGCACGCAATAATGTGCACCAAATGTCTACCAAGTACACCCTCCTCGAAGGGGATACTCTCTTCTGTCGATCTTTTGACGGAATTCTTCTCAGATGTGTAGATGCATAAGAGACAAATAAGGTGCTGAAAGAAGTACACTCAGGCATCTGTGGACTGCATCAGTTTGGCCCTAAGCTCTATGAACAGAAACGCAGACTCGGGTATTATTGACCTGCGATAGTTGCTAATTCCCTAAACTATGCCAAAAGATGTCAGGTGTGCCAAATGCATTCGAGCCTCATTCATCAACCTTCAGAGCCTCTACACCCTACAGTGGCATCATGTCCCTTTTCACAATGGGGTATGGATATTGTAGGGCATCTCGACCCTCCTTTTGCAATGGGTCATGTCTTTATTCTGACAGTGACAGATTATTTCTCCAAATGAGCTAAAGCGGTCCCACTCAAGCAAGTTCCTGGGGCTACGGTGGCCAATTTTGTATAGCATCACATCTTATACTAGTTTGGGGTGCCTGACCAGATTATATCAGGCAATGGCCCTCAATTCAGAGTCATCATATTATATCAGACCAGTTCGGTTTCGAGTGGAAGTACTCAACTATGTACCACCCTCGGGCGAACGGCCTAGTTGAGGCTTTCAATAAGACCCTGTGCAGTGTTTTAAGAAAATCTGTATCAAAGATGAAGAAGAACTGACATGAGAATCTTCCTGAAGCACTGTGGGCCTATCGTACTACCACGTAAAATTCCACTGATTCCACTCCTTATTCTCTAGTATATGGGAGTAAAGCAGTTTTGCCCCTTGAGATTCAACTGCCCTTGTTACAGGTTGCTATACATCAAGGATTGACCGGAGACAAGAGAGTTAAGCTTCGGTATCAAGAATTAGATAAGAAAAATGTCAAACTCAACTAGGGGAGAATGAAGAGAGCCTCTGACAAATCAGTCAAGGTCCGCTCATTTGCTCGTGGAGATCTAGTTCTAACTGTTAAGAAGCCAATCATTATGCATTGGCGGTGCAAAGGGAAGTTTGAACCTAAATGGGAAGGCCCCTTTATAGTTAAGAAAGTCTCGCCAAATACTGGCACATCCTAATGGAGAGGAATGATGCCCCTTATTAATGGGTGATACCTGAAGAAGTATTATCCCTAATATGCTCTTAAAGGATCCAATGTGCAATCGAAAAGAGTTAAGGATAAAAGAAAGGGAAGAAAAAGAAGCAAAAAAGTACGAACAAAATTTAAACTCTTTTATTGCATTAGAAGAGGTTACAAGCCAAAAAGTCCATTATTAGGGGGGTTACAAATTTATTATGTAATATTGCTCTCGCATCAGAGAAAAAGAGAGTAGATGTGTCGAAGTGTTGCTCTTGCATCTGAGGAAAAGAAGACAGTCGACTTTAAGTGTTGCTCTTGCATCTGAGGAAAAGAGAGCAGTTGACCCACGACGTCGCTCTTGCATCTGAGGAAAAGAGGAAGCTTACAGTCCAAAAATTTCTCTCGCATCAGAAAAAAAAGAGGACAGCTGACCACAACGCTGCTCTTGCATCCGAGGAGAAGAGGACGGTTATAGGCCAAATGTGGCTCTCACAATAGAAGAAGGTGGAAGCGCTTTGATCGAGTATATCAGACATACAAAGCAAACTTCTCTGGCAAGGAACTAGCCTATGATGGAGAGCATACCCTATTCATAGTAAGGGCCCTTCCAAGGAACAACATGGAGTCCACAATTGTGCTTGAGGACTTGGCTTTCAACAGGCGTCATAAGCCAGTCACCACTCTTTGCCTACCCAAGTCAGCGCCGTGCATGAACATCATCGTGCATGACTCAGCATCGTGCGCAATAACCTTCTCATGCAAATCATCGCCAAGCATGACCACAGACGGGTATAACTTGCTAACATTCATGAGCGAACGGCAACCGCTGCACGTGGCTAGCACCATGCGCCTCATGTCGCTGGCTATGCACAACTGAGGCACTGATAAGCACCGTGTGAAACTCACG
>NW_006497493.1:9757-21882 GCF_000471905.2 Amborella trichopoda
TCTCCCCTTCCTTTATGTGATCATCTTGCCTCATGCATTCCCTCCCCAATGTCACTGTAACCCCCTCCATCCCTTGTCATTTCCAACTACCTCCCCCAAACTTACGACTCCATCCCCCCAACTTGTTCTTGAACCCCCATCTCCCCCAATTCAAAGTTCCCGAACTCGAGAGCCAAGTTCACTTGGTTTTCAATTTCTCCCTTTGACTTGCTATCCTCCACCCAAGAGAAGGTGAAGGACTCATCGGTCAGGATCACCGTTCAATATCATCCCCAATACCCTCATCAAGCACCATTATTGAGAGCCCTTGCTCTTCTAGTGGTTTCCTCAACCCCCGAGTCATTCTTCTATGGGCAGCCCTACAGAACGACATATCGCGATGCTCTATGCTTTTCCACCACACTATGCTTTTCCACCACACAGCTGCAAGAGGCAAGGCAATGGCTTTATGGAATCTGGAAAGGAAGAGAAGCACTGCCACAATTTCCTAAGGAGAGAATGCCACAGATGCAGCTCTTCCTATTCGAACCTTACTATTAGAAGCTTCCGCCTTGCCTAAGCTAAGGTCCCCTTTATACCCATTAATTAATGCATTGCCATAACCCCAGCTACCCCCATAACCCAATGGGTATCCGTTTCTCCCTTCAAAAGAGGCATGATTGATAGAGACATATAAATCTCCTATGCAAATCTCATTGCCAACCAAACGCTGACATTATATTTTCCCAAAGCCACCCTCAATATACGTGTTTTTGTCTTTATCATGATAAGAGACCTTTCCATCTCGTTCGTTGAAACTTGTAGACGCCACCTCCCTACTTTGAATACCACCTTGATCAAATCTATTCAACTTTGTAAAACCGTCACCCATGATACCTTGCTTAACTTTAGGACTCAAATCTTCTTGACCTTTGTAACCGACTTTCCATTCAAATTATCATTAGCCCAACTAACACGTGTACGACTACTATTTCTTTGAAGATTTGACTCCATTGTTCTCTGCAACTCTACCCCATTCCCTTCTCTCACAATAAACTTTCATTTTGCCTCATATTGTTCTTTCCTGCTAACTGTCTGCTATTCTGATTCCACCACCCTATGAGTAACTTCCTCATTTACCTCGGTACGCATAGGAATAACTGGTTGAGAATCATTTCTCAGACCTTCAAATTGGACTCTGACAAAAAAATCCTCACCATCAACAGACAATCAAATAACTTTAATGTTTGGTGATAATGAATTCCTCTTAATCCTCAATCGAACATAAGACATATCACCACTATGAAGACTCGTTTGATCCATACTAACAAACTCACCACAAGTATTTCTAAGTTTATGAAAAACATCAAAGTTCCAAGTATACAACGGAATACCATACAATCTAATCTAACAAAAATCTTTACGAACTAAAGAAGAATGAATCAAAGAGCTCCATACTCTAATAGTTAAGAGGTTACTTCACCCAGTCACATTGGAACCTGCATCACTCCACACATCCTCAGGTGAAGCTAAAATGAAGACACAATGGTTGTCATCGATTTTCCTCACTACAGGTTCGTACGACAAGCTCCAAGCCATTTTTGCCCAATTCCCAAGGCCAAAGATATTGTTAGATGGTGGTGAGAAAGACCCCACCACCATCATGGAGGCTCTTTTAAAAGTATCGAGAATATCAAATTTCTCCAAGATGAAATGTGGATGATCCAAACTCTTTTTGAACCTCCCATCGTCATCATCACCATCTCCCTCCACTCCGGTAGTTACTCCTGCAGACACCCCTATAATCGCCATATTTATTAGCCAAGAGAACCACTTTCTCGGATGTTTTTTTATACCTAGTGCACAAAAAAAATTGAAAGGATTTGAAACCAGTCCACCCTTACTCTTCCTAAAATTCCAAATCACACTTGGACCAAAAGAATCTTCATTGTGTTGCGGATGTCGGGCCAAAAGAGAGAGACCAGTCAAAAAAAATGTTGTTAAAAGAGAGAGACCAGTGTTTGCAAAATCGAACCGGAACGGTCAACCGGACATGGGCTTGGAACAGGTAAACCAGCCCAACTAGTATACCGGCCAATTCAATTGTTCAAACCGGGCAAGTCCCGAGCAGTCAAAAAAGTGTTGAAAAAAAAAAAAAGATACAAAAAAAAATACTAAAATGTGAAAAACATATAAAGAATTATTAAAACAAAAACACATTCAAATGAAGTTGAAAATTAATGAAAAAAATGGATTTTAATGACTCGATTTGTACCTAAGGGTATTTTCCAAATTTTCTAAGAAAGATGGGAAAATATAAAAGTGAGTATTAATGGCCAAAACAATTTTTTAAATTTACAATAATATAAAAAATATTAAAATATAGATTACAAATCAAATTCCTTTATTTTGAGAATTTATATATATTTTTTTGAATTTTTTTTTTTAAAAACTGATCGATCACCAAAATCGAAACCTGTCAGTTTTGATCTCCGGGCGGTTAGTGATTAGATCGCCCGGTTTTTCCAACAGTGAGAGAGACTAAATGAATTCTACAATTGGAAGGCATCGACGTTATAAAATGGAATGAAGTGGTCATATATTCCTACCCTTTTGCAACTCGGACCTCTTAGTTTTGATAGATTTCCTTTTTGTGTGGGGAAAATATTCAAGGTGTTCCACTGAAGTTTTATACTGCGCTTTAAAACCACCCCATCCGTCAGCAGTTGATATTGGACGGCTGGGATGACAAGGCATTGTTAGAAAATTCACCGTGCATTGCACACTTCCTTTCCTTATGGATATCGGATATGGACATTTCTATAGATATTCCTTTTATCGAGGTATTTGAAATATCTTCTGCAATATTTACAATGAGCATCTTTTTCTCCTTTTTTTTTCATTTTTTTTGAAAATACTGGGTCGGCATTCAACCTGAAACCAGAGTGCAAGTCGGCCCTCCTAGTTCTTATCCCACCTAAGCATTAGGTTTTGGAGCACCTTGATAAGCCTAAAATGCGGGTCGACATTCCAAATGCCAAGGAGGCATAGGCAGATCTAGAGTGGGCACTTGGCCAGGTCGGAGTCTTGTGGCCATTGCATATGACTCGACTCGAGCTCCTCAGTAATTTGGAAAATTTTAAAAAGGACAAAAATGGACGTGGGTATAAATATAAAAATTACAAGACGTTTTAAATAACAACGATAATTTCCCTTACTGGTATCAAGAAAGTGGGTTAAAATCACAAGAAAGAGGGTTAAAATCATAACTAAGTCAAACTCATCTTACAAGGCCATGTGGGCAGTGCTGTAATTTAAAAATGAACAATTGTTTCATACGGGTTGGATCGCATTTGTAGAATATGTGGTCTAGAGGTATAAAGGAGCCATCTTAAAGATGGATGCAAATAGGTGATCCATTTAAAAACAATTGAAACTACCGATCCAAATGTTTTTTTAATACAATTATTATTTCTAGTTTTCAAATTTTATTTTATTTTATTTTCATATTCATGATTTCCATGTTAAAGATTATATATTCTCTAAAAATTAGTATCGAATTTATTTCAAAAATAAATTTATTACGGGGCTCACATTTCTACATATGTAGGCTTGGCCGCATGCTAACCGCATCCTTTAAAAATTTCACCATCCCATGGAAAACAACTAGAAAGGGGTTTGTTGTAATTTTTAATTTCAATACAAGCATCTAAAAATCTTGATATTGATTACCCTCATATAGTTTTTCCAAATTCCTCAGTTTTTTCAATTAAAATTTCAAGAGGCTATACATCATCACCATCAAAGCCTTATCCTAACTACTTAAAGTCGATTGCATAATCATGTTCTCTCATTCTACTCTATAAAGAGCTATACCCTCAAAACGACCACATGTTATTATCTTTTTTTATTATTTCTTTCCATGTCTTTTCTAATCATTCCCTAGTCCTTTTAGAGCCTTCGCCTTGAACCTGATTGCACCTCCTTACTAGCCACACATCAACCCTCATTTCAACAACTTTTGGCCTAATGCTTTGTGCAATTAGATCGAGAAATAACAATAGCAGCTTGCGCATCTCTTAACTAGGGTTATGCCCTAAAATCCCAACAAAATTTCATTTTCCGGCCATCTTTAAATGTAATCAATTTGTCATTTGTACTGAAGCATCATCATTATCGTCATAACCCGTTCTTGCATCATCATTTGTACTGAAGCAACTTTCATTTAATGTCAGTTCAAAGTTAAGAGAATCAACATTGCCAACCATCACATATAAAATGAAAATTGATCCTTAGATGCAATAAAGGTTAAGAGTCCCCAAAAAAGGAGGGCCACAATACTTCAAAAAATTTAGTCCATCAAGGCTTAGCCAGTCACCAGAATAGGTCCCCCAATATAAAAGCATCACAGTTAGTCACCATCAAGTGATAAACCATCAATTACAAAATTCAATATATGAAATAACAAGCTGCCCAAGGCGCATAAATTATGCAGACCTCCTAGTTAGATTTCAAATTAAACAATTAAGCTTACAAATTTGCCTGTACAGAGGCCATACTAATATCACAGTAGATGGGAGAACATTTATGATGCTATTTTGTTCAAGCTTCAAGATTTCTTGGGTGCAATGAGCTGTTTGGTGAAAATTATTTATGAATCCTTGGTTTGGTATATATTCTTCCATGGGGCCTTCACCGAAGCACAAATAATGGTATGATCAAAGCTCAGATAAACACTTGCCATTTAAGAAGTCTAAAACTTCGGTTACTGCCTTATCAAGAGCTGCAGATACAGCCACCAGGTTTTGCAAGAATTCCTCTGGAGTAGGTTTATTTCCATCAACAATGTCTGTCACAGCTTTCAAGAAAATTACAGGGACTGACAAGAGGTCTGCTACATAAGCGACTGCCGCTCCCTGACATAAAAAACTTCGAAATTAGGATCTCCAATTAATAATGCATGCACACACATGGCAACTACAGAAAGAGGTTCACTTACCTCCATATCTTTGAGTGTAGTTTCATTTGCAAGGATTAGTGCTTCGTCTTGAGGTGACATGTCAAGAGAATCACCACTAGACAACTTTCCTATCTGTAACATGCATAAACATCTTAAGTGACCAGCAAGGAAGCATCCAATAAATGTCAAGCTAGCTTTTAAGTCACTAGTTGTATTAGTTGCAGTCAAATAAATACAAGTGATGTTTAACAAGATATCATGAATAGGCCTTTTCAGCAATACATCATCATTCATCAGTTCCCTAAAGTGCGCACAACGTTTTTTCTTTTTTGATAAACTTGCGCACAACTTGTGTAATCTATAGTCACTTGCCTTAGTTGCACATTTTTTCTAATTGAATTTGCACATATAGAAGCATAGTGAGCTGCATATGATACATGCACATGCACAATATGCATACAGCCAAAACTTCAAGACAAAAAACAATTCAAGGAGCAACCACGAAATATACTTATCACAATAAAATGTGTGAAGGCATCCCACAAATGATGAGTCAAAACTGTGTACATGTTGTTATGATAAAAGCACCTTGAGACCAAGCTCATTCAAAAGATTGGGTGTAGAAAAGGTCTTTCGAGCTCCAATTCCGTATTGATCAAAAACCTGAAATACAAAAGCAAAGGTAAATGACGGAACAAGGCAAGGCTCTACAATTTAGTCATCATAGGATCAGGATTATTCAGTATGAAGGCCTATATTATGAGAGTTGATGAAGATTGAAATATCCTAGTTAAATCTCCAGGAAGTATTTACATCACTACCAGAAAGAAATTTTTAGAAACTATGTTTCAAATAAAATCAAAAGTGTATGCATAGAGTATACTAACACAGGGTTTTCCATTACAAAGGGTAGCGACTATCTCTTGAACTGCAGAGTGTCAAAACCGAACGCTTTAAGAGATGGTAGGATACTGTAGGAAAACCAACTGCTACGATGGTTTACTTTTCCAAGACATGATTCAAGATAGAAAAGGATAGTAACTTCCACTATTTTAATAAATGATACAATTTGCATTTTTATTCCTAACATAAAAAAAGAAACTATGCAGAAAAGTAAGAACCACATCAAAGTGTTTTTGCACTATATCTGTCATCAACAAAAGCCACCTGTCTATTGAGGGTGAATATATTTATTGGTCTATAAGCCATACTTCCACATTTTTGTTTTTCTCTCTTATTCTATATTTTGTAATGCTAGAATGGTGCTGGAATTATGACTTAACACGTCATATCACCAGCCACAAGCTCCATTAATTTTAGCATACCCAGAACTGCTTGATCATTGAGTTGGTATCCATCATTTCTATTTTCTAGCAGAGATCACTAGCACCCACAAATATCAATGCAACACTATTCTCTGGATAAACAAATTGATAGCATACACAACAAAGAAATAGAGAATTCTTGTTTAGTTTGTAAAATATATGTTATCCATGCAAACTTCAAGAGAGTTTGTAGCTCATCATGATTATGGGCATAACGACAACTCAGACATTGCAATTGTTAAAAACTTACAGGTATTGGTATCCTCCTATCATGGAAAGCAACATCAGAAGCCAAAAATACATCCCCTATGCCAGCTTCCTTCGCCTGAAAAACAAACCAAATGTTCATTTAACAGTAAAACTATCTCATAACATCAAAATGAGGAACTAGTGACTCCTATGCCTAGAGGTACAACCTTCCTGATATATATTTAACAAGTTTAAGAGTTAACTAAAATGTCTTAAAGAATAGAGAAATATCATGCATTATATGCTAGTTATAACTAATTTATATAATTCAATGCAACACATTAGGTACAGAAAATCTATGCCAGAGCGTATGAAGACAAATGAGTTAAGACATTCAAAACACCCTGCACACACACACACATACACACACATAGAGGCACACACAGAGACACACACATGCTGCAATTATTGCAGTGAGTGTCAGTGTTTCAGTGATGAAAATAGGAAAGAACGAGAGAGAGTGTAGGGCGGCATGACCTTAATTTGTGGGTTCACATTGCATGGATACCACAGGTTGGAGGGTTTTACCCTTGCTTCATGGCTTAGTATAAATGTTCTTCCAGTTTCAGAACCTGGGGTGAGATGTACAGTGAGGAAACTTCTGTTTGACATGCCATTGCATGTCTTCCTTTCCTTAGTTTGACTTTTCTTTCATTTTGAATGAATTTTCTAGCTACAAATTATTATTTTTTGGCCCTTGTTACATAATAAAACATGATCCACTTAAAGAGTACACATCTATTGTATCATGTTAATGAAACACTTGCATACACTCATTCTACACAAACCCTAAATGACCCACCTACAATGCCACCAAAAAATGTATTTCCACTTCTAGTTGACCTAAAACACACTACTTTTCAGTTGCATGAGAAACACATCTTTTACAGGTTGCACATAGAATTTCCCATAAGAGTACAACATCACCACACAAATTTTAAACTAACTCCTACTTTGAAATGAATTACCACCACTAGTCACTCTTCACAGGTAAGTGAATTCATTGAGCTGAACTTGAATTATTGAGAAATGATAATAATAATAATAATAATAATAACAATAATAATAATAATAATAATAATAATAATAATATAACATAATAATATCCTGGATAATGGTTACATAGATTACGTGTAAAAAATGTTCAATTAATGTAGACACACTATAAGACATAGCATTCAATATCCAAGTTAAAAAAAAAAAAATCCAATTTTTATATCCATATTAATGCATGCAAACCATTAAGTAGTTGAGAAGATATGCACACAAATATGTGAAACGAATATACACAACATATTATTTTCTTGACAGCTTCGCTTGGTCTCCATTGGGGACAGACTCCAAGGTTCACATCCTTGACTTCCCTTTAACAAACCAGGTCTACTACCCCAATGGACCAGGGTCATGCAAATTGCATCCAAGAGTTGGTTTGAGCTGAATGGATGTGATTGGGACCAGTTCTTCCCGATCCGAGCACCCAGTTTTTCATTACAGAGGATAAGTGACAATACAAATCAAGCATTTCCATAACCCAGCTGATGATTCTATCAGCAATGAGAGTGGGTATGAGAAGGTTATAAGCATTAGTGATCTACCTTGAAACCTCCTGCAGTTCCTGCATTTATGATGAGGTCTGGCTTCAATGCTTGAATAGAAGCATAAGTCACAAGAGATGCAGAAACTGTTCCAACACTATCCACCCCTGAAAAAAGAAACACCTTTACACTAGCTCTATATTTAAAAGGAAACATATGACACTTGAATAAAATATCAACAAGCTAAGTCCTTCACCAAAAGCTCATTAAGGAAATTAAAATTCTTAAATCGATAGAGTAAAATTTATTAAAAAGGCTGTTTAGATAAGAAAGAAAATCTGTGAGTGAGGAACTAGAAGATGTTTGGTGATGGTATGTGATCTAGAAGATATGCGTAATATCAACAGAATACAAGGTTTATGTTCATCTCAACAAAGTGAGATTCCCAAATAACCCACCAAAAAAACGAGATGAAAAGAAACTAACTAAAAGAAAAAACAAAGAGACAGACCAAGATAACTCCTATGTAGATAAAACCCCATGCAGCAGTAACAGAAATATGTGTTTCCCAACCATTAACATCAATCAAAATTCTCAAAATCCCCAAAACACAATAGATGTAGCATATGTTCCTGTACAAGAACTACTCAGTAACTAGGATGCAGGTGTGAGGAAATTCCTCCAGCAAAAAGCAATAGATAAATTAATCTCCCAAGTATCTAGAAGAAATGTGTAAGCATATCATCATTTAAACCATGAATAATAATATCCATTATGAAAATAAAACAATTAATAATATACAATGAAAAAAGATAAGACCAGACACTCACCAAAAAGGGTGTCTTTTCCTGGCCAAACTATATTGATCTGCAAATCCTTGTAGACCCCATGATATCTGACCCATGGAACCCCCTTTGGAAATCTATAATTTTGTCAAAAAACAAAACCCATCAGATTCTTACAGAAAATACAAGAAACCCATGGAAGCATGCGGCTTATTCTAGAAATAAGTTTGTTTTTTCCTTTTTTAATAGCTAGAGAGGGGTTTAAGAGGACACCTGGCCTGTAACTCTATTTCCAGTAATGAGTTTCACTGCCTCATTACACATTGACAAAGAACAATTAAGAACTGTTTACATTTTCTCAGCCTTGTTTGTATCATAATTGTTGGGATCGGGAGAGGGAATGGTACTGGGATCGGGATCATGAAATGCAAGAAGATCCCTATGGTTGGGAACGTCGTCGGTACAATGCACGTGTTAGGGATCGAGATCCCCAAATATTAGGGATCGAGATCCCCAACCTTTTGGGCATCTTGATCCCCGACCTTTTGGGGATCTTGTTAGCAACCTTAAATTGTATGGCAATCTAGGATTATATATACTCTTTAAAGTAGGGATCTCATTATTGATAGCAAGAAAGCAATAGTTGTATTGCTAGTTGGCTATAAACAAATAAAGTCATCAATTTGGTTGTTGTCTTGGTCTTTAAGGCTGGGATGGAGATCCCTAACAACAAGAATCGGGATTCCTATCAGTGGGATTCGCGATCCCAAAATTTAAAAATCGAGATCCGTGAGAGATACGTTCTGGGAGAGACAAAATCGAGATCCTAGATGGGATCGCCTACCAAAGTAGGAGATCCCAGTAACTATGGTTTGTAAAGATAGCACCCTTTCTACAATTTATCACATTAAAGACACATCTAGGGGTTTTATTTCTCATTTAGGGGAGTAATTGGAGGCTTACTCCCAATTATCAAACTTTTAAATAGTATAAAAGCAAGATCCTCAGCTTTGGAATAAAGGTAGAAGAAGCATCAATACAATAAGCCAAAAGTCTAAAAACTTAAATCCAGGGTTGGGAAGCCAATGGTCGCCTCCTCATCTCACAAGCTTTACTCATTCAACATCTTTTTTTTTTTGACATGGAGTAGGTCAGAATGGAATTCTAGCCTAGTAGCGTTCCAATTGTCACCACCATAACCATTCAAGCCAGCTCGGAATCCCTCATTCATCAATATCACTTGAGCATATTTACTAGCTTCAGCAGAATATGACCGATCACAGACAGATATTGGTCATAATGCATCATTAGTCGTTACATTGTCTATGGACGTCTGATCATAACAAATTTGTAATTATATGAAATATATAGGATGCTAATTTTTTTTACTATTGTTGTATGTATCATTCTGGATACCCACGAAACATGCCAGACAACAGGGTCAGAGTCCATCTACAATTGTTGACGGTAGAACCTTGTCTATAAAAAGTTTAACAATGGCAACAAGGTCTCTTCATAGTATATTCCGTCATTGTGCAAAGTGCACAGAAGGCCTACCATTAAACTAGAGCAAACGTTAGAATCCAAAGTCTTCGTGCCAGATAAAACATGAAAGTTAAAATTTCAAAGGGATGGATACATGAATGAAGCCTACAGTTGAACTTATAAAACTATTCTTCTTCCAAATCCCATACATGAACATTTAATTTCTTTGCATGATTATGCTTATTTCATTAATTTATTTTTGTGTTTAATCAAAATTTTGTATTAATTGGGTGAAAATGTACACCTTGCTTTGTATCAATGACAAAATATTAGCGCAAGGTTTGCACCTAGAATGTTAGGTCTACAAAAATGGCTCCTTAATAGGATGGTCTCGAAATGCTGAACTCTGCTCTAGAGGCTCCTTTGCCAATGGCATTCACATTAGCAATTACCTCTCTCCAAGAATACCTGAAACCCGCATCTGGAGCTTGGGAAATGTGGGAGATTTTGTCGAAGATGGGTTCCACTCTCCAAGGGATGCGTGATGATTTCTTTGCCTAGTTGATGACATTTAGAGAGTCCCGTTCAACCAGAAGAACGGACCTCCAATTTCTATCAAACACTTTGAGCCTAGATAGTAAAGCTTGCGCTTCTGCTTAGGTTGCATCTGCTACTCTCAACATACCAGAAAAGGTTAGCAAGGTTTCTCCCAAGTGATTCCTGAATATGCCTCCAGTTCTGGCCAAACCAGGACTCTAGGGAGAATTGCCATCAAAATTGAGCTTAATAACACCAACCTCAGGTAGGATCAGTTGTGAGGATCTCGTAATCATGTCCAAGATGGACTAGTTGATTTCTGTCTGATTTCATCCAAAGGCTACCTAGGAGTAAGATTTGAGTTCTTTTTGATGTGTGCCCACAAGATGATAGTTGATTGAAACAGTCTCAGAGGAAGTTTATGTAGCCCTCCTAGTTTTCCATTGTCCATATGTTTCTCTATAACCACATAGCTCAATAGAGACCAATAAGGTAGCACGCTACATAATCAGACAGGTGGCAGGAAAAGCAGGGGAGAAGTAAGATTGAAAAAACTGAGTGCTTGAGACTGGCATGACCTAGAACCACTTAAAATTTTAAATGAATAACGGATAGAGAACCATATATGGGAGGTGATGAGTGGCCGATAGTTTCGTCCTGTTCGTTGCTCATAGGACATCTATTTGGTAAGGTATTCCCTTTTCTGCATATATGATCTTTGGCCAGGACTCTATTGGAGGTAACTAGGCAGTTGGAAGGTTGCACCTTGGATGATGTAGGAGTGAGCCAGGCCCTTGATGCTATGGATCAACTGAGGATCAAAGGGCTGATATCATTGTAGAAACATGATGCCAGGCAGAAGGATCCCGGACCAGCTTTGCTCTACCAGAACAAAAACTGACAAATTAGGATTTCTAGTAGAGATGCCAACTCTGTGGCATCATGGTCGTCCATGATGAGCCTGAAAGTTGAAAACTAAAGCTTCATGACCATGCCTATTTACTCTGCCTATAATCCTAAGCCTTGTGCATCTACAGGTTTCATAAATTTTAAATTCGAGCAAAGAGGTGATTCTGCACTCAATAATAAGATGAGGATATAAAAAAACCCACACACCATTGTCCAGAAGGCAAATTCCATACATAAAAAAGTCATAATCCAACAACAAGGCAACTGTAACTCGAAATCCATAAGAACGTGAAAACTATTAATCCCCCACACATTGAAACGAAAAGAAAAGTAGTGCCTATGCTAGAACAGGAATTTTTAG
>NW_006497484.1:0-14025 GCF_000471905.2 Amborella trichopoda
ATTAGGTGAGATCAACATACTCATTATTGTTCAATGATCGTATTAGATGGAGGTAGGAGGTTCATCGGGAGATTTGGAATTGGAATATACCTTTAAAAGTACAAGGCTTTATTTGGGTTATACTTTGAGGTAAGGCTTTGACTATTGATAATTTGAGAAAAAAAAGGGGAAGGTGTTGGTTGAAAAAACGGGAAGGTGATGGTTAATGTTTGCCTATTTTGCAAAAAATGATGAGCAAACTCGATGGGAGCTTAACTTTGATGGAAGCTCGATGGGAAATCCAGGTCGACTGGTTATGGAAGAGCAATTCGGGATTGGCAAGAAAATGTCATTATTGCTTATGCAAGGCCATGCGGAGTTGCGATGGCTAATCATGCAGAACTACTTGCTATTTTTCATGGATTGAAACTTTTAGCGGCAAGAAATAGCATGGGGGGGTTTATTGTTGAAGGGGATTCGCTAAATGTGATTAAATGGTGTAAGAGAGAACAACGCCTTCCATGGCAACTCAAGTTACTTGGGAACTAGATCTTTGCCATTTTATCTTCTGTGACGGTGTCCCTAGTTCATGTTTACAGGGAAGTAAATGTTCTGGCAGATTCCTTGGCCAAAAAAGGAGTTCAGTTGGACACGTTGGTGATTTCTACTAATATCTTTAATATCTTGTAATTTTCTCTGCTATCAATAAATTTGGAACATGCATCAAAAAAAGAAAAATGATGAAGAAACATGTATCCATCTTTTCATTTTATGTCCGTTTATATGGCATTTGTGGCAATGGGCATTGAAGTTAGTGGGAGTATCTATGGTTATGCCTTGAGAGTTTCTTCTGTTCTTTTATAAACAGTGTATGGCTCTCCATTTATTAGTGAATAAAAAAGTACTCTTTGTCAAACACACAAAAAAAAAAAAGGTATCAATCTGTCATAAATTTTCCCTTTAATTTTATCTATTTTCCCTGCATAAGATTAAGCTCAGATTTAGTGCGTCCAAATTTCTCACTATCACACATCCTAAAAAAATTAAAAAATAATAAATGATCAAAACATCCTTATATTATTTAGGGAACTTTCATAACTTTATATATTTTAAATTATTTTTAAAATATTTTAGGAGTGTATAATATTGAGAAGTCGAACATACTCACTTTGAACTTAATCTAATTTATAGAAAAAATAGATAGAATTAAAATATACTATATACTTTCAAAAAATGGGACTAGATATTTCTTAATTCCAAAAATTAAACAGGAATTGGGCAATTTTCCGAACTTATTCGGAAAAACCTACTGCGATCCATATTATCATAGAAAAAGTGATGATCCCACCTCACAAAGGGTTACCACCCTCCAATAAATCGATGTGCGCAGATGGAGAGAGAGTGGAATCTACGAGGGCATCACATATTACAAATCAGTCCCAAAGTCTCTCTCCATTGTCATTGATTAATTATTTGTACGGTTTAAGATACATCTTTGGAGCTTCTTTCTCTAGGAAGTAACTAGTGCATGCCTAGAGTGGATGCACTAGTATATGTCAGCAGTTTAAATTGAGTATGGGTCGATTCGGTAAGTCATAATTGTATTTTATATTTAAGTTTGGATGTGGTTTGCATAAAGGTTGCAACCTTAAACAATCCATTCAGTGCACCTTTAAATTTTATCATACATGTAATTTTGATTTAAAAATTGGTAGGATGGCTTAAGAATCTATTTTCATATCATACTATAAAATTTTGGATTTTAAAAATAGTTCAAATCAAGTAGATCTATAAATACATGAAAATATTAAAAATTGACGGTCCAGATAATGTGTTGCAAGATACACTATTTTGAGGACTAAAAAATCTTTTTTTTCTTTTCATATTCAAGCATATCGATGTCGAGATGATTAATTAAATGATTTTCTAACATCCGAACAACTTTTTATGATGGATTTTTGGGGTGCATCTTTAATTTTATATTTTAAGGTTGCAACATTATATAAACTTTTTTTTTTAAGTTTTAATAATTTTTTTATAAATCTAAATTACTTGAAATTTGAAAGTCCACACTTTTAATTAAAACGTATTTAATAAGAATATTTAAAAATTAATTTATAAAAATAAATTGATTAAAATAGTTTAACAAACTTTAAAATATTTTGACCAATTTATCTGTATAAAAAAATTTAATATTTTATTATATATTTATTTTTCAAATCCACGAATCGTAAGTGATTTAAATATGTAAAAAAAAATTAAAATTTAAAAATAAAACAGTATAATGGGCGGCGCTTATACGTTAGGTTGACAAATTTCTTTTTCTCCTTTATTTATGTATTGTAATTAAGTAACACTTATCTTCTTTCAAAGTATCTTTAGTATAACCATATCTTCGAAAAAAGACGGTTATACCCTCATATGTTCAAAACCCATAGTTTTGGCAATGACCATTGTGCCCTTCCATGGAAAAGGCCAAGGGCAGAGGACATAATGACTGTGATCCTTGTTTTTTCCTGCAGCCCACGTGGAGATCCATTTCACCTGTAAAAGATCAGTCAAGGGAAAAATTTATTTCTTTGGTTACGTTTTTCTATTTGCTCTTCACTCTCTCCCCTCTTTTCACTCTCTCTCCAAATTCTTTCCTGGGTTTTTTTACATGAGTTAAAAAAACATTTTCATCTACCTCTTCTCCATCTTAATTTGCACTAGCCCCATAGAGCCGGTTTAGGTCCAGCCTGGTGTGGATCAAGCCAAAGAGGTCCTAGTCTAGTGTGGATCAAGCCAAAGAGGTCCTAGTCTAGGACCAGCCCTATCAAAACACTGCAAAGCTAGGCCAAAAACAAAGGACAAAAAAAAATGTAAAAACTAAGAGGGCCAAGCTGGGCCAAACCACTCCGGCCTAACATGACCCTGGTCCTAGCTCGGCCTGATTCTTGGGCCATGGTGACTTGGACGAAGCCTGGCTGTCAGGCCACTTTTGTGCAGTGGGCCCACTTACTTAAGGCCTCGCTAGAGCAGCTGGCCCGTTGCCAGCCTGAATTGTGTATGGAGATGTGTGAATTTTCGTTTTGTATTATTCGTCTAATAATTTGCTTAAAAAAGTTGTCAATATTTACGTAATTTCACACATGTTATAAGACATAATTTCGACTTAAGGCTAAAAACGTCATTAGGCCACCAAAGGAACACCTGGACACTCAAGAAAGGTTTTGGGTGTTTATGTCATTTGGTAAGAAGCTAGAGACAAATTATGTCATTTCTCGTAATAAAATTACAGCGCTTGCACCGTCTGTGAGTTTTCTCAGGCCCTCTAGGTGCAGAGAGAGAGAGATAGAGGGGCTTTTTGGTTAGTGCACAAGGAAATAGGGTTTTTGTATGGAGCATTAGTTGCTGAGCTGCTTCATATCTCCTCTGGAAATGGGAGAAGTAAGTCTAAATTCCTCCATTACATACTCTGTAAATAAAAGCTTCCTTTTCAGTCTTTATAAACTTTTCAGATTTTTTGTGCTTTTTTCTTTAGGAAATTTTGATTTTCATTTATTTTCTACACTTTTTCATCGAAAAACATAATACAAGGTATGATCTTTTTCTCTTTGTGTAATTTCAGCTTCACATCTCTGCAAAAGCGTTCATTTTCTTTTGGGAAGTTTAGGCATCAACTTCGCTCCGTTTCAAAAAGATTATTTTGATTTTCTTCTAAATCTCCATTTTTTTGGATTTCACATTGTTTTTATGGGCCTTTTATTTATGAAATTAAGCATTGCTTCTCTTTCCTGCAGAACTTCTGCTCTCTCTCTCTGTTTCTGAAATTTCTATTTGGCCTTTTACAGTTAGTGACTTTGATTTGCTACTTCACTGAGTGGTTACTTTTGAGTTTTGCCTAAATATTCTAAAAGTTCTGCCTTCATTTTGAAAGATTTTTTTTTCAAGCCTTCCAAAGTGCAGTTCCACCATTATTTCTGCATTTTTTTTCCGAGTAAATAACTTTCTATAAAAAATTTTGTTCTTCTTCTTCATTTTTGTTTAGTCATTAGTGAGATTTATGCTGTTCACTAATTTACTCAAAATTATAAAGCTTCTTTGTTCATTCAAAATTTGGGTTCTGTTTTTGTTACTTTGGTTGGAAAACCTTAATTTGCATGCTTCAAATTTGCTTTGTTTTTAAAAGATAAGATATGCAGATTCCTTAACTTTTTCTTGACTGCCTGTCATTTCAATTTTTTTCTTTTTGAGAAAGATTAAATTTCCTAACTTTCAAAAAAAGAAAAAAAAAACAAAAGAAAAAGGATTGAGCAAAAGGTATCATGCTTTTTCCAGTAAAATCCTTGAATTTTCCGTCATTTTTTACCTTCAACTTTCAAATATTTGCTTAATTTTAGTAGAATCATCTTAAAAAATTATGAAGTTTCAAATTTCGGTTCATTTTGGTGAATTTCTTGAGATTTGAATTCAATGTACTTTTGTCTTTATTTATCTGAGTATTCAAGTTTCAGTAAATGTGGGAAAAAGAAAACTTCATTTTTGGGTAAAGTGCCTTATCTATTGACGAAAGGCGGTTGGGACCGAAAATAAGATAGCAGTTAATTTCAATGTTGTAGCCCAATATTTCGATATTTTTCAGTGAATAGCGGATTTTAAAAAGGATGAAGTTTCTATAGGGCTGCAGCCATCAGCACCGTCCATGCATTTGGACGGTGTAGATCTCACACACTCCTCGATGAGGGATATCCCATACGCCGCTTCCTACTCAGCTAGTTACTTAATCAATGAGAAAGAAGAATATCCTAACCATCTAAATTAACTAACATTTTCCTTCTAAAAATGGGCTTCCAATTCAAAGGAAGAGGAAGTGTACCATGCTCATATGATGTATATATATCATATGGTGTATGCTACGCCACATCGACAGGCACGCGTATCCTAACCATCGTGAATGGTAGACATTAGACATCCAAAGACGAAGAAAAAATTCGTTAATGTCTTACTTTGAGATGAACGGTGGATGTTCCATTTCCTTATTATCATACACAGCTTGTGTTTGGTGCACTTCCCATTTTGGTAACGAACCAATTTCGGAAAGAGGTCTTCTGCAAAAGCTATCATCCTCCTTTCAACTGTTACAAATCTCCATATATGTTTGTATCCCTAGAAAAATGACCATTTTGCCCTTATTTCACAAAAGTTCAGGAAAAAAAGAAAAAGAAGAAACTCTTATCCTATAAATAGGACATTATATTTTGGGTTCTATAATTCCTTATATTATCATTTAGAAGGCTAATATATTACTGTTTTTATATAACCCTATGTATTTTTGGTTAATTTAATAAAATAATTGAGAAGAAACCCAATTGGCCAGGTAGTGTATGTTCTCTATGTAATCATTTTTGGATTAAATTTTGTAGGAAAAGAAGGAAGAGGAAAAGAAAGAGGAAAAAAAAGAAGAAAATAAGGAAGAAGAAAAGAAGGGAGTGGAGAAGAAGGAAGAAGAGGGAAACCCAAATGAGGTCATCCTCAAAGTAGACATGCATTGTGAAGGTTGTGCTAGAAAGGTTCAACGCTCCCTCAAAGGATTTGAAGGTGAGACCACTCTCTCTTGGATACTAAAAATTTATGGAAATGTGGACAATAAAACTATTAATCTTTTATATAAGGAACTATCATTTCTGGCTGTTAGATTTGAAATCGGATGCTTGAGAGTGTGTCATTGACCACAATTGAAGCTTTAAAAAAATAAAAAAAAAGAGTTATCAAACTTTGTGACATACTCTACGTTATCTGATCTAATTTGATATTCGATGACTAGAATTAATTATGAGTCCATGGAGAAATGAGTCCTCTCTTCAAAAATAGATTTTTGAAATGGATTTTTGGACCCAATTTTTAAGAACATATAATCTTTAACATGGAGATCATCAATAAATAAATAAATTTTTAAATTTAAATATAAAAATATATTTGGACCATTAGTTTCAACTGCTTTAAGACAGACCACCCATTTGCATCCATCAAATATAAGAATGCGTCTCCCGACCATGGTTCTCAAAATCACCCGATCTAGCCGTTGACTGCTGGGTTAAATCAGGTTTTGGGCGGTTAGGGTGATCAACCTGTATTTTAAAAAAAAAAAATTCAAAAAGTTGTATATAAATTCTCAAAAATAAAAAATTTGATTTGTAATGTATTTTTTAATATTTTTTATATTATGGTAAAGATTGAAATTTGTTTTAATACTCACTTTTTATATCTTCTCATCACTTTTAGAAAATTTCAAAAATAGCCTTTGGAAAATATAACGTCTTTTAAAATCCATTTCTTTCATTAATTTTCAACTTCATTTGAATGTGGTTTGTTTTAACTCTTTATATGTTTTTCACATTTTAGTATTTTTTTTTTTTTAACACCTTTTTTACCGCCCAGGACTTGTCCGGTTAGAGCGGTTGAATCGACCTGTTTACTTATTTGGCCGGTTAAACCGCTTCCAAGCCCATATATGATTAACCATTTCGGTTCGATTTTGCGATGATCCTGACGAAGGGAACGATTTTCCTTAACTCCTTATTCCCAAAATAAATTATCCCATAATATACAATCCTAACATTTAAGCGTGCAACGCACCAAAATCATTTTACTAGAGCGTAGGGTAATTATTATCCAATCATTTTAGTTGAGGATAGTTCACTCAGATTTCCTACGCATGTAAAACTGTAGGAAATGTCAGCACCTGCTGGAAGGTATCCTACGTCACTAACTGTCCTTTTCCACGGGCTCTTTTGACAAAGGGTGTGGTTTCCATAAGGTTGCAACCTTTGAACAATGCAATTGAGTCGCCTTTTAAATTTTATCATGTAATTTTGGTGTAAAATACTTTTTAGGATTATTTAAAAATCTATTTTTATATTTAATTATAAAATCTTAAATTTTAAAAATTGTTAAAATCAAGTATATCTATAAACATGTGAAAATCTTGAAAATGTACTGTCTAGATAAAGTATTGTAAAATGCATTACTTTTAGGATTCAAAATCTTTTTTTATTTTTTTTTCATATTCATTTCTCTCGATGTCGAGATGATAAGTTAGAGGGCTTTTCAACATTAAAACAACATTTTCCGATGGATTTTTTTATGTGCGTCTTTATTTTTACATTTTAAGGTTAAAACCTTACAAAAACCACATCCTTATTTGAAAATCTATTATTTTTATATCTAATTATAAAATTTTAAACTCCAAAAATGGTTAAAATCAAGTCGATCTATAAATATATGAAAATCTTAAAAATGGATGGTCTAGATAATGTGGTGCAAGATACACTATTTCTGAGACTCAAAATCATTTTATTTTTTTTTCTATATTCATTCATCTCGATGTTGAGATGATAAATTATAGGGTTTTTCAACATTAAACAACATTTTTTTATAGATGTTTGAGGTGCATCTGTAATTCTACATTTTAAGATTGCCACCTTACATAAACTTTTTCCTACTATAAAACTATTTATCTATGAAACAGAAGACATTACAATCACCCCTAGCCATCACAGATGTGAAATTTGAAGTGACAAATTTTGAGAAATTTTATTTGAGACTTTGAGACGGTTAGTAGTACATCTAGCCACCTGATTATATATCTGACGATCAAGAGTGATTGTGACTTTCTTGTATTGAAGTTAAATAGTCTTATTATATATTTCATTTAAGAATAATTTACAGATTTATTTTTTATTTGAGAAATATCATTTGAAATCACTCAAAAACAATATTTGCGCAAAGCCCACCAATTTGCCCACAAATAGTTGCTTTAAAAAAAATCATTCAGTTAAGCACCTCCCAAATCGGTAATATATATATATATATATCCTTTGTTCCATATTTAAAAGCCTTAATTAGTAGAGGCATTTTTGGTAATTTACCGAGTTAAGTGGCCCCAGTGAAAATCGTGCAGTTCTGGTTCCATGATTCTTTCACTAAAATATCAAAACAAGCGAGGTTGCTATTCTTTTGACAATTTGACATTATATGAATTTAAGGATACTTCAAAATCCGCGCCCCTATCAAGTGAAGATGTCATTGTAATTGTTTTTTGTAAAATTGAAGGGTGGTCTCTCTGTTGACATCCATGTTATTTTAGAGGAAAATTTGACTTGCGCCCGTATTTTTCAAAATGTATATTGTTATTCATAAATTTCTCCCAATTTTATTTTGGATCGGCTTTTATGACTAGGAGTTAGCCGACTCATGTGTACACATGCGTTCTCCTTCCAAAATCCATCTTAAAGATGGACTTTTTGATATGAGTTTTTAGCTATTCATGATCTAGGCCAACGTGATCATGAATTAAAAGAAATAAAAAATAACAAAATTGAGTATGTGTTTTTTAGAGACTTTTATTGCACTGCAATATAATATTTTAGTCCTGCACACTTTGAAATATGTCCATATGGACGTTTGTCGGTCAGGTGATGCATATCAAGATGGATTCAGTGTTTTTCACTTTTCTCAAATTTTTGCGGACTTAATTATTTTTTTATTTTTTATGAATGTGTTTTTGTAAGTGTTTTTTAAAATACAAAAACACATTCATAAAAAATAAAAAAATAATTAAGTCCCCAAAAATTTGAAAAGAATGAAAAACACTGAATCCATCTTATCTTGATATGCATCACCTTTTTGTGCCAACTGACTCATATAAAACTTTTCCTCTCATGTTTGCCTTCTCTTCTCTCATACACTAATCCTTCAGGTGTAGAAGAAGTGCTAACGGATAGCAAGTCTCGCAAGGTAGTGTAAAAGGGAACAAACCCGATCCAGTGAAGGTTTGTGAGAGAATTCAAAAGAAAAGCAAGAGAAAAGCAGAGATTATATCTCCAATTCCAAAGCCTGCCTCTCAAGAAGTGAAGAAAGATGACAAAGAAAATGCGAAGCCCGAAGAGAAGAAGGAAGAGGTTTGCCACTAAACACACAATTATTGTTTTTAATTATCCAAATCACACAAATTTTCAATATACCCAATGTTGTTTTCAAGTTTACCATTAAACTTGAGATTTGAACTCTCATTTAAGGGTGTTGGATTAAGAGCTCAACAACACATAATTATTGATGTTATTGTTAAATCAGTAATATAATAATCTCTATAATCATAGAAGAATGAAATAACGGTTAATGTAAGCATAAAATAATGGAGCCTCGAGCCTGGTGATTATGGCTCTGGAGTTTTCCTTAAAGCAACCACTAGTTATTGCCATTATTTTATTGGTTTTAATTTAATAATAAACTAGCCAGTGATAGCAAGGGGTCGAAAATTTTCATAATCAGCTCTAATAATGTTTTTTGTTTTTAGTGGGTGGTGGTTAAATGGTTTTTTTTTTTTTTTAGGACCCGGTTTCTATGCGGCTTACCCGCATGGGTAGAAATGCGGGCCTATTAATAATATCTATTTTTAAGATGGATTTTTGGACTTACGAAGGTAATCTCTAACATGAAGATCATGAATATAAAAAATATAAGTAAATTTTAAAAATTAGAAATAATAATTCTAGTAAGAAAATATTTGGACCGTTAGTTCCTATTGTTTTTAGATGGAACACCTACTTGCATCCATCTTTAAGATGGATGCTTTACACTTATGGGATATATGTAGTCATGCGGTCCAACGCGCATGAAATAATTTTCCTTCTTTTTATTTTACATCTATCCACTTGACAGTGCTTTAGCAATGTTGCACCAGTAAGTAGGGTTCCATCATCGAACATGAGCGAATAGTGATGTACCAAGTTGGCTCTGTACCCATTGGAGCACAATACTATGGCATTTTATTGATGTCCACGAACAAAGGGGGGCGACGCTAAAGGGTCCTCTAAATTCTAATGGTATTCACTATTATTTTTATAGAGGGTGAGGACAGAACCTTCCAAAAAACTATTTTGCAGATGGATATTCAATCTAGCCAAAGATTTTCTACTCCTACAGGAGTAGAATGTGCATTTACTCCTTTGGGTAAAATTTCATAGTTACTCCCTTGGGTAAGATCTCATGTAGAAATAATTCTCGGACCCCAAAATATTAGGGATGGAACTTCTTCAACACATAGATTGACCTCAATGAAAGAATTTCTTAATTGTACCTTGTAAGTACTCAAAAAACATGTCTCGAGATTAAATAGAGACCATTTAATATTTAGATGGTGAGATCTAAGTGCTAGAAAATTTAAATTTCAAAACTGTTTTTTTAAGAACAATTCTTAATTGGTTCCCAAAATTTCAGATTGAAAAAATGCTCCCAAGTAGGTCTTCTCACGGAAGGAGTAGAAATAAACTATGTTCCTGAGGGGGCATAGTATATACTCCTCAATCTAAATCTCTAAGATCTATCATCTCCATCTCAAGTCATGAATCAGAAGGAATTTTAAAAAAAAAAACATTATAGGCCTAAACTCGTTCTACTGAACTGTTCATTGCAATTCTTTAATTTACATTATTTTTGGAGCTTCAAATCTATATATCTCATATAAAAATGGATTTGCAATGATTAGAGATATGTATAAAATCCTCAATCCAAATAAACCAGGTTGGGAGCATGCATCCCCGAAGGCATGAGATACTCATCCATAAATGAGCTAACCTAATTAATAACACAGGATGGTAGGAGAGGATGGCAATAGGCATAAAGAGTTTATTGAAGTTTTGCTTTGGTGCTCATACTGTAGAGGTGGTCATACCATGCTGATTTTGACATATCGGGGTAACAATTAAATTGGACCAATGAATTATGACACATTGTATGGCACATAAATGAATTAATGCATCATCTAGATTACGACTGGAAACAAACGATATGAAATAAAAGAGCAGTAAAATGATATATACTTAACTTACCAAATATAAATGCATATTGCTATCAATTTTGTGCAGCCTACTATGATAACTGTGGTGTTAAAGGTGGGGATGCATTGTGATGCATGTGCTCAAGTATTAAAAAAGAAGATTCAAAAGATGAAAGGTATGGTCTCTTTACCAGCTAAATTTAATTTCTTAGAAAAGTCGAAATAAATTTTTCATGTATTAGTAGAGCGAAAAAACCAGAGGGATTACTTTTAGGACCCCAAATTTTGAAGATATAACCCAGGGATTACTTTTAGGACCCCAAATTTTGAGGATATAACCTCTTTAACACATAAATGAACCTTAATAAAAAAAAATTACATAATGGTATCCTGGCCATTATTTTACTGTCCAACCAGTTAATGGACTGAGATATAGAGAAAATGGGACCCACAAGACATGAAGTGTCACGAAAACATGAATTTGGTCATTTGATAGGGTCTCAGATCTGCCAAGTCCATCAGGGGTGATTCCAAAGGGCCAGTCTATATTCAACAAAAAATTAAAAAAAGTAAAAAATGGGGATACTCAACACTAGCGTACTCGACTCGGCCAATGTCCCTGCCCCTTTGCAGAGGTGAGTTACTCGGAGTGGTCATTAATTGACTGGACCATAGCAAACATAAAAAAAGAATTAAGTAGAAGAAAATTAGACCAATCCAAAAACCTATGTCTCATAAAACATAAAAGATCAGAAAATTGAGAAAATAGTAAATCAAGAAACAAATCATATTTCGACAACTCTATAGGTGTGGAGTCGGCTGAAACCAATCTAACAAGCGAACAAGTGACTGTGAAAGGAGTGATCGATCCAGCGAAAGTGGTCGCGCACGTGTACAAGACTACAGGCAAGCACGCAGTGATCCTGCCCCAAGAAGAGAAGAAAGAAGAGAAGGAAGAGGGGGGAGAGAAGAAGGAAGACGAAAAAGCAGAGGAGAAGAAGGAAGGAGAAGGGGACGATGAAAAGAAAGATGACCCAAAAAAGAATGAATTTTGGCCTTCGAAATATTATTATTACACAGAGTATGCCCAGCCTCCACCCCAGTTGTTTAGTGATGAGAACCCCAATGCTTGCACTGTCATGTGAATGGAAGTGAGATCTCCTCGTCTCAGTTTGCTTTCAATTAATTGCTGAAATTAGGGTTAAAATCCCCATTATTACACATTATTGTTAATATTTTTTTTTATTTTTTTTTTGGAGTTTTTATGCAAAGTTTAATTCTTGTATTCTTACTTATTCTAGTAATATAATGGGGTTTTGATTTTCTGAGTCGTTTGAGTAGAATGTGAATGAGAAGACCAAAAATTGAGGAATTTTCATTCGAGTTGGTACTACGTCCACAGCATGTGACCATTTAAAAGGTACACGTGCACCTTGTAATGGTTCAGATTGAACCAGGCTCATTTAAGGGCTAACCGTTGAATTTTGTTTTTTTATTTTGAAGTTTTTATTTAGAAATAATATTAATTTGAAATTTTGATTTTAGTTCCATATTTCTATGTATAATTGAATAAAAATAATAAAAAATATTGGCCAAAATAAATTTAGAGTTATTTCGGTTATTTTTATTTAAATACTTAATCAAATAAATTTAGTTATATTTAATAAAATACACTTATACATCAAAATTTAAATAAACAAATTACTTAAGTAAAAATTAAAATAAAGATAAATGTATGCTCCGTATATACCTGGAAATTACAACTAAGTTTGGTCAACACAACTGTTTTTTGACAAAATTACCTCTCAGGCCGGGGATGACATTTTCGAACTGACATTTTTTTAAAAAAAAAATAGTAGCAATGGTTTGAGGTTAGAATCCTCGAACCGATCGTTCTATTTTCTTGTACAAAAACAACGGTCTGAAGTCCTTATCTTCGGATTGCTCTTAATTTTTTGAAAAAATAGCAGTCCGAGAATTAGAACCTCGGACCGCTCCTCTCCCGCATTAACTTGCCAAGTTGTGTATACTTTGCAAAGTATTATTTACAATCGGTCATGAATTTGGGGCTTTTCATGATTAAGGCAAGATATATTTCTTTTTGAAGTGGGAAAGAGAGTGCACCTCTTGTTTCCAAGTGAGAAGAGAATTGGGGAGAGAAGGAGCGGTTCGAGATTAATATTTTTGGACCGCTATTTTTTTTTGAGATGATAACAAGTGGTATGAGGTTCACATTCTTGAACCGTTATTGTTTTATAAAACAAAGAGCGATATGAGGATGGAAGCCCGGTTTTTTTTTTAAAAGGAGAGAACTATCAGTCCGAAGATTTTAATCTCGAACTACCCTTACTAAATAAAAAACATAAAAAAAAAAATTAAAATTCTTAAGATCAAGAGGCAATTTCGTTTAAAAAAAAGTTGATTGACAGATTTTAGTTGTGATTTCCAATACACTGGAGTTTCATATCTTTTCGGATCTATAAGTAATTTTCTCTAAAATAAAATATAAGAATAATTTTTGGCTTGGTGATGTGAAATCTTAGTCACGATGTAGACGGGATACTTTTCCTTTTCAGAATTTTGTCCTAAACAATAGATGCCAGGCAACGACGGTATGGTACCGTAATTGAGTGAGGTAAGGGCGCGTTTAAAATTGAGCGTGAATGAGAGTATTTTGATATTTTCTTGGTTTTCATGGTCTCTTTATACTGGCCATGGTACGACGATGACAGTGAAACTGCAAACACTGCTACATGGGGCACTCAGTTGTACGCAAACGGTTTTACAGTTTCTTTTGCGTTTTCTATACTGAATTCCATTAGATCCCCTTTTTTCCTCCTAACCATTGTTTAAAAAAAAGGCCGAGTCGAACTAGACTTGCCCGATTCGATTCAAAAATCGTCATGAAATGATCGAATCGTTGTAAAAAACGGGAATCGTCCGGTTCTAGAGAGAACCGGACGATTCTGCACAGTGACTCGCCGATTTACTGTACGGAATCGGCGAGTCCCGTGAAGAACACGGGTTACACAGTATTCTTCACGGGATTCTTCGAAATTTGTCATTTTTTTATCATTTTTCTTGTTTTTTTTGGCATTTAATCTAATTTGCAGGTTGTAAACAGCTTTATTCAACTTTTACACGGATTAAATGGTTGAAAAATTTGGTGTTTTTGGATCACGAAACTTGTATTTTTAGGGTTTCCGCCTTTCCTTGTGTTTCATGCC
>NW_006497482.1:0-11967 GCF_000471905.2 Amborella trichopoda
GGTAATTTCTGATCTGCATCATCGATTTGGATGGAAATTAGTCGGGATCGAACTGGGTCAAGGATAGTGTGGGTCTCAGACTTGTTCTCCCCTAAAAACCCCTAAATATTTTTCTTTTTATTCGTTTATGTAAGCTTGTCTGCTGGTTTTTGAGGTGCCCTCGAAATTCCCATCCCATAAACTTTTATTTTATTTTTTATTTCGTTTCATTTATTTTTAAATATTTTTTAGATCACCAATTTAAACTCGATCTGAATCATCGATCTAGCGATCCGACACAGATCTGTGGATAAATGATCAACTCCACCTATCTGAGTTTTGAAACACTACATGTGATAAACGTAGGAAAATGATAGTGCAACGGAACTGAATCTTTTGGAGATTTCTTTCAAGCAAAACAAATGTCAACGTTGAGATGCACACCTTATATATAACATAAAACGGAAAATTATAAATACTCCACCAATTTCAAGTTTCTACACAGCCTAACTCGTAATACTTTTTGTATGGAAAAATTTCATATAGAATCCTAATTCCTCATATTATTTCATGGTAGACCATCCTTTCGTTTTTCTTTTAAGTGGCATATGGAAACCCCTAAAGATTTCACCCCACCCCTCATCTCTTATCTCCCTCTGTAATTGATTTTTTACTATAAAACTAGCCTCAATAAATTTTTTATACTATTTCAACCTAAAAATATTTTTAACCTTTTTTATCCTTTTCCACCCATTAAAAAAAAATTTGGATTGAAATGCTATAAAATTTTTTTTTTGAGGTTAATTTTTATGATTAAAAGTCAATAAAATAGGGAGATAAGAGATGATGGGGTATAGTGAAATGTTTAGGAGTTTCTTAATGCCATTTGAAAAAAAAACGGAAGAAGGGTCTAACATGAAATAATACGAAGAATTAGAGTTTTATATGAAATTTTCCCTTTTTGGTATTATATCCCAAACCCCAACAATACTTTTCTTTGTATTTACCCACAGTCATATAGTCAGTCTATTTTGAGAATAACATACCCTTATTAATACTTCTATATTTTATAATTTTTAGGTTTTAAAGTTTGAGTAATGATCCCATAAAACCCTCACACACTCATGAGTATAGGAACCCAAATGATCACCATTAAATTTGGCATAAATATCTAGAAAAGTCAAATCCCCTACCATATGATAAGTTTTTTAGAGTTTTGTACCAAATTTAATGGTGATCTTTTAAAATCCTACACACATAAGTGTGAGAGGGGCTCATTGGATCATTACTTGCCTCATGCTCTCTGAAACATTCTCCTCCTCTTGTCTCGAGCTTCAACTCTGATATATCAATGTTTGGGTTAGAGCAATTCAATGGCCCTAACCTATTAGCTGGTGTGTTGTGCCTTGCAAGTGAAGAGCTCTTCAATAGAGTGTGGCAAAACTCATTCCCAACACTTGAATCTCCAATCAAAATCACCTTGACAAGATAATCATATGGTCTCCTTGCCATTTGATTTCAACCAAAGAAAGCAATAGCCCAAGAAAAAGCAATGAAAATCAAAAGAAATAAGAAGACCAATATATTTCTATGCAGATCTAAGAGAATAAATAAAAAGAGAAAGAAAAGGGGAGTGTTGTCTTTTGGGTCCCCGGCGTTGAGAGAGATCCAAATGGGAATGGGGCGTAGTAGTTTTTCTTTCTATTCTGGCGACTTCAATGGTTCTTTTTCTCTCCAATTTTTCCAAAAAATTGTTCTTTTTTTCAGGTGGGGATTCCTTTATCTCTATGATGAACCTCTGAAACCACTTCAGTTGAAGCATCCTTCATGGAGTCGCAACCTCCATTACTGAACAAGAATACTTCTTTCATGGACTCTAAGTATCTCATGTCAGGCAATACTGTTTCCACATTGTTTTGTAAATCTATCGGCAAAGAAAGCAGGGGATTTTAAAATAATTAAATTGTATTTTGTAGATATGATGCTAGCTTTTATTTTAGGGAAAATTATAAAAAAAAACCCAAAGTTATATTTTTTTATGCAACTTTACCTCAGCCTAATGTTTTCACTTTTTTAACTTAAATACATTGTCTATACAAATACCCCCTAACAAAAAAAAAAAAGCCTAAACTACCCTCCCTTACTTTTACCTTACCCATACCTCTCTCCTCTATCCCACCAAAATAAGAGCTCCAACACTGTGTAACTGCGGTCCGGTAGTAGGGCGCCGGCATTGTGTAAAGTGCGGTCCAGCAGTATGGCTCTAACAATGTGTAAAGTGTGGTCCGGCAGTAGGGATCCGATACTATGTACAGTGGGGTTCGGCAGTTATAAAGGGCTGTCCGACAATAGATGTTCCTAGATTCCAAGGCTCCAAGGCAGTCCAACATACTCAGTTTCGATCCAGTAGTTGTCTTAGGATGGTCTGGCACTTGTGCGCTCTAGCAATGTACTACTGGGATCCAAGAGTCAACACCAAATCTGGGCAAAATGATTTTTGTGTAAAAAAATGGTATTTTCATAAAACAAATGAACTTTTGTCCTGAGGGGGTAATTTCATTGAAAATTTGTTTTAGGAAAAAAAGTGAGAGAAAAAGTTAGGTTGGGGGTAAGTTGCATAGAAAGTATGGTCTTCGGGGTTTTTTGTAATTTTCTCTTTATTTTATTTTATTTGGAGTAATGTAGTGAGTGTTATTTGTAATCTTGTGTAAAGGGAAGTTGTAAAAATAATAAGCGGTTGGTAGTCTTTTTTTTTCTAAATAGGTAGTTATTGATGAGAAAAAGTAGTTGTTGTAAATGAGTGGTTTAATTTTAATTACAGAAAACTATATTTTAAAAGAGATGTGTGATGAGAAATGTAATTATCTTGTGTGTCAAGTGTAACCCCTTATTTAATTTCATTTTCAGTTTTTTGAATGCTAAGTTTTTCTTTCACTTTATCTTGAATCGTTTTCTTCGTCTTTCTATTTGCTTTTGAATCTTGGGCTAGGGGAATAGTCGAATACTGTCATACTAAATGAGATGCGGATAGTTTTGGGATTGTGGAATCCATCTTTCTTTATATGGGAATGATGTTGAGCTTAGAGAGAGAGAGAGAGGAGGGGGGAAGGGACAATAAAGTGCAAAAGTTCTCACGGCTTAGAAGTACATCAGATGAAACCCCGTGAAAAGATGTATCTTTTGTGGCAGTAATGGCAAGAACAGAGAGAGGGACCCATGATTGTTTCGAGCCAAATCAGAGATAGGGGAAGAGAGAAAAAGAGAACCATTATTGTTTGAACCTAGCATGCCGTAGGAAAAGAGAGAGAATGTGCCTCATTGTTAGGAACCATACTAGTGCCATTTACAGATATGAGCTTGTACAATGTGGTCCGGCACATCTTGTGGTGGATTGAATTTTCCTTTTGCGGTCCGGTATGTTTTTGTACCTGATCATAAAAAAAGATTTCGGTCCAGCACACCTTGTGCCAATGGCATTATGGGCATATGAGCATTACTAGAATAGAATGTGGTCGGCACAAAGTGTGTTGGATCGAAATTTGTTTTGCAGTTTGACACAAAAACATGCCGGACAGCAAAAAAAATTTAGGCACTCTTTGTATTGGACCTCGTTGTATTTTTGTAACTCTCACATGCCCATAATGTGGATCGAAATTTTTTTTGCTATCCGACATGTTTTTCTGCCGGACCGAATTTGTTTTTTTTTTGTCTGGCACATCTTGTGCCCAACCACATTAGTGGCATGTGACTAGTAGAGAGAGAAAGTGAAGGAGAGTAGAGATAGAAAGAGTGAGGGAGGGTAGAGAGACAAAGAGAGATAGAGAGAGAAATAATAAGGTAGGGTGGAGAGAGAAACAGTGAGGTAGGGTAGAGAGAAAGGAATGGTGTGGGAGGGTAGAGAAATAAAGAGAGATGAAAAGAGAGGATGGGTGGAGAGAGGTAAAGAGAAAAGTAAGAGAGGGCTAGTAAAGAGAGAGAGAGAGGGAGCCAATGTCAGGTGACAATATAGAAGTATTAGGAAAGGTATTTTGGCCTCAAAATGTATTTACTATTTGACTTAGGGGTAAATAAAAGAAAAGGAAAATTACAAAAAGCCCAAGACGCCCCCAAGACACTCTCAAAACTGCACTTTCTATGCAACTTACTCCCAATCTAATTTTTTCTCTCATTTTTTTCTCCAAAATAAACTTTCTATGCAAATACCTTGCAAAGGAAAGAGTACACTATTTTTAGACGAAAATGCCCTTCTCATACATAAAAATCATTTTAGATAGATTTGACGTTAACGTTTGGGACCCACCCAATAGCACATTGCCGGAGCGTACAAGTGCTGCAATGCCCTTGGCAACTGTCAGACTGCCCTTTGCAATTGTCGGACCGCCTTTTGCAATTGTCGGACGCACTTTACATAGTGCCGGAGCCTTATTATCGGACCGAACTTTACACAGTGTCGAAGCGCTACAGCCGAACTGCACTTACACGATGCCGGAGCCCCCTGTTTTGGCGGGATAGAGGAGAGAGAGGAGTAGGTAAGGTAAAAATAAGGGAGGGTAGTTTAGTCACTTTTTTTATTTTTGGTTGGGTGTTTTTGCATATTTTGGAAAAAAAATGTGAGAGAAAAAGTTAGGTCAGAGGTAAATTGCATAGAAAGTGTAGTTTTAGAGGTTTTTTTTAATTTTCCGAGTAAGAACTTGTGGGTATTTAGGATATAATAAAAAAAGGGAAAAGTTTATGTAGAGCCGAGGCTCTAAACAATCAAATTTGAGCCTGCTTCCAAAATTTCATTAGAAGAGGTTGTTTGGATGCTCAAATATCTTCAAATTGATCATCTTTACATCAAGATACATGAACATGAAAAAGGAATGGAATGCAAGTTTAAAAAATAGTGTATTTTGTAGCGCATTTTTTTATCGTTAATTTTCAAGATTTTCAAGTTTTCATAGATATGTCGATCTACACTATTTTTGAAGCTTTAAACTTCATAAATAAATATGAAAGTATATTTTAAGGCTATCACAAAGATTTCTAATATTAAAACCACATTTTTCAATACTATTTGAATGTAGGCTCTAATTTAATTGTTTGGAGCCTAAGCCCTATACAAACCGCACCCGAAAACAAATATTGGAGGTAAGAGTTGTAGAAAGATGAAAGGGCGGCGGATGGGCCAACATAAAACACAATTCCCAAAGGGATTGGGACGCCTTACCTGAAACTGAAATTGATATTTATGGGAGCTTTCAATTCGATCCAGATGCGGCAATGTCGGCCACAACTTTTTCATGAAGTTGATGGTGCCTTTGTAACGTACATACTAACACTTTTGCAATGTTCATAATTGTGAATGAATGCACATGCATCAACTAGTAAAGGCCCTAAAATTCATCCATTTTAGTCTGAGTGCAGTTGGCATGGGATGCATTTGTAGCTGAGGTAAAGTGCACCTTCTAATTTTATCATGGTATATAATTTTAATGTAAAATGTTTTTAGGATTATCTCAAAATCTATTTTTATATCTAATTATAAAATTTTAAATTTCAAAAATGATTAAAATCAAGTAGATCTATAGACATATGAAAATCTTGAAAATGGACAGTGTAGATAATATGTTGTAAAATGTATTATTTTTTAGACTTAAAATCTTTTTATTTTTCGTGGTCATATATATCGATGTCGAGATGATCCATCAAAGAGTTTTTCAACCTTAAAACTACCTTTTCCGATGGATTTTTGAGGTGTATCCGTAGTTCTAAATTATAAGGTTGCATCCTTATATAAACTTTCTATCTACACAAATCGATACTACCTATGCTCTCAGATCCGGTACCTTTGTGGTGTGCATCCAATATGCGTGGATGACATGATTTCACGTCGGGCTAGCCATGGGCCGCTTGGCCTGCCATAGTCTCGTCTGTGAGCCACAAAAAGTTATTCTTTTCCATAAACGTTGCATGGTTTTTCTATTTGAAAAATAGCCTCAATTGTGTCAAATAGATTTGAGATAATTGAGATCCATAGAAAAAATATTAGGATTTTGAGAAATTTGTTTTTCCAAGATAAATGTTTCAAAATCCGAGACTAAGTTTTGCCTCTTCAAAATATTTTTATAATTTGACTCATCAGAAATGTTCCCATTCAAATAAACAAGGTTGTTTCTCTCAAAAACCTTTTGAAAATAAAATCTTTTTTAATCCATCTTTTAAAACACTTTGAATAATTTCAAGAAAAACTTATTTTAGTTTTCCCTTACTTTATTGGTGACTATAAGCTACTCCACTAACTTAAGACTCACATAGTCATGGCACAATGCCAAAGAAATCTCTTCAAGTATACATCCATAATAACAATGAAGAGGAGTATATCTTACTCATTGCCCTTATTAGAAAAACAACATAATGAGAGAAATAAACGCATTAGGGAAAAATTCTTTTCCTTTGATCTCCCATATTTGCTTATGCTCATATTTTGAGATTAAGAGGGCTTTGTTCAACCAATTTCGCATAAGAGAATTAATAAGAGGCATCATATAAGAATGATTAGTGATAGAACCAAAGGGAGTTTTTGGCCTCTTGTTTGAATTTGTCTATTCATGAAACCCTTTAGCCATTGTTCTACTGCTGCACTATAAGTATTTGTGTGTTTGATATTGTGCCAAATTGAAAAACATGAATCGTTAGAAGAAGTGTCCCTTGAAAATTTTGTTGGGTATACCTATATTAGACTCTTGATTTTCAATGATTGATTATATGGGACTAATGCATAGAATCCTTGAACATAAATATTTGTCATGCCGCTATAGACTTGTTCATATTTACTTTCACATGGGTGATTCACTAGATAGGCTCTCGGTCTCTTGAAAGGGAGTTAGTAGGCCCCTAAGTTGGGGGACATCCATGGACTATTTGACAATGATAAAATTCGCATCTTGCATATTTATGTGTGGATCATCATATAACCATGTGATATAAGAACTCCTCATATAGTGGACATGTCACAATCGTAGTGATAATCTATGGGACATACCTTGAGCAAATGATATAATTAGTTATTTTAATCAATTTGCCAAAGATATATATGAAAGCCTGTTTGAATATTATAAAGTCCCACATTTCATGAGGTTTTTGTCCTAGATGTTCCAAACCTTAAATATGCTTAGTTGCTCAGTTTCCTATAGGTTTGTATTGGGTGAACCTCTTTGATTATTGGGAATAATTGATATATTTGATCCTTGATGACATTCACTTCCCATGGAAACCAAGTATGTTATTCATAAGAAGTTAAAGGAATTGAATTATAAGTAAAATGCATAGTTTTAAGAACCAATATCTCATAGGTGAAAAATCCAAACATAAATTCCACACCTTAAGTTTTGAATGGATAAGGTCATGTATTAGTACCGGCCTATGACTATAGAAGGTTTGAGAACAATGAATGAGTAAGAGAATATGATTATGAGAATGGATATTTGTATGAATTTTTATGAGAATATTTATAAAAAACACATGTGATTCTCGGACACATGGCATGGGCATGAGATCATGAGCATTTGTATGCCTACACGAGAATTAGTGGGTTTGTGAACATATGCATAGGTATGAAAGTCTATATAAGAAATGATAGAAAGACATGAGGGTGCATGCGGATTTCCAAAGCGAACTTGATGAATTTATATCTACTTTGAGATATTTTTTTTCATGTATGGTGGTGGTTAGGTGCCTCGATCTCACCCTCCGAATCTAAATGATCGGGTGGCACATGTCTTGGGTTTCGGGAGAACCTGGGACTTTGAGATTGCCCTCTTGGGAACCTCGCTCACGAGCAAGGGCAGGTGTACTAACCGATGAGAGAGGAATTTCAGGTGGGTTTGAGATTTACTCGAGCTGGCTCACATGGGCGCCCTCTAAGATCAAGAAGAAAGCCCCTCAGTCGTAAAATTGGTTCGGAATCTCCTCCCTTGGCTTGTATTCTCCTATTTCGGTAATCACATACGCATGGTTAGTTTTACGAGACAAGTGGGCCAAAAGATACCCCACCTGGTCTTTGAGAGAATGTACACGGTCGTGGACATCCAAAAGAAGAAAAGGGAAAGAGGGTAAGTAAAAGAGGAAGAAAGAGGTAGATCAGAGGAATTTTGACAAGGTGGCGAGGCTAACGTAGCAGCTAGATCAGCAAGTGATTGTCCCGGCGTGGTAGTAAGATGGGCACGGTAACTAAATCGGCACAACTGAAATGCTACTAGATGCCAGAACGTCATCAGCCAGCTGTCATAATGGCCAGTCTATCTTGGCAGTAAGGCAGGCACAATAACTAAGACCGGCTCAGCGACAATACTGCTAGACGACGAGACTACCATGGCAATGTTTTTCTCAGCACCTCTTGGTCAAACAGGAGAGAGAGAGAAGAAAGGGACAGAGAGACATGCACAATACTATTGATGTCATGCATGTGAGAAGAAGACGAGATGAGCGATGAGGAAGAAAGGAAAAAAGGAGAGACGAAAGAGAGAAGGAAAAGCATGAAGAAGAAGAAGAGAGAAGTGAGTAGGGGATCATGGGCGGCGTTGATAGAGAAGCTAGGAAAGAACATGGACGGCGATGATCTTCTGCCGTCCATGACAAAAAAGGTAAGAAGAGAAAGAAGACATGAGCGGCGATGAGCTTCCACCGTCCATGACATGTGTCTAAGAAGAGAGAGAAAACATGGATGGCGACGAGCTTCCGCCGTCCATGACAGATGAATGAGAGAAGAGAGAGAAGACATGGACGGCGAGGTGCTTCCACCATCCATGATGCATAATTAGGAAGAGAGAGAAAATATAGACGGCGATGAGCTTCTGCTGTCCATGATAGAGGAAAGAGAGAAGAGAGAGAAGACATGGACGATGATGTGCTTCCACCATCTATGACACATAATTAGGAAGAGAGAGAAAACATGGACAGCGATGATTTTCTACCATCCATCATAGAGGAATGAGAGAGGAGAGAGAAGACATGTATGGCGATGTGCTTCCACCATCCATGACAGAAGATTAAGAAGTTAGAGAAAATATGGACGGTGATGAGCTTCCGCCATCCATGACAAAGGAATGAGAGTAAACATGGGCGGGATGATCTCCCGCCATCCATAACAGATGATTAAGAGGACAGAGAGAGAGAACATGGGTGGCGATGTGCTTTCGCTATCCATGACATGAGATTAAGAGGAGAAAGAAAACATGGGCGGCGATGTGCATCAGCCGTCCATGACAGGAGATTAAACATGGAGACTTTGATAGAGGCTCGGCTTGCCACTCAGGTTAAGGCCCGGCTCACTGTTCATGTCCCTGAAGCAAGAAGACATCATACTAGGCAATGGACTTCGCCATGCATGAACCGAGAGGAAGGAGAGAGAAGAAGAAAGAGAAGAAAGAGAAGAAAGAGAAGAAAGAGAAATGAAATATAAAGAAAAGGAAGGAAAGTGGATAAAGAAGCTCATAGAAGAAAAAGGAAAGAAAGATATGGATGAGGAGAAAGAGAAAGAGAGAGAAAAAATGAGGAGAGAGAAAGAGAAAGAAAAGATGAGGAGAGAGAAAGAGAGAGAAAGGAGGAGGAGAGAGAAAGAGAGAAAAGAAGAGGAGTGAGAAAGTAAGAGAAAAGAGGAGGAGTGAGAAAGTAAGAGAAAAGAGGAGGAGAGAGAAATAGAGAAATAAGGAGGAGAGAGAAAATTACCTTACCAAAAGGTACCAACCCTTTTCTTCTCTCTCCTCTCTCTCTCTTCAAGACGTACCCACAATTTGAATGTGAAAAAGTCTCAAATTTTATTAATGAGTATTGAATAATCAAGGGTCCTATAACAATAGTGTTTAACATGTACTTATAGAATTGAGCCCAAACATGGGTGAATGTCCAAAAACTACCTAAATTGATGATAATTATAATTTAATTGGATTAAAAGAAATTCTACAATTGGGTGTAAAAGGATTGTTTGCCCCTTCTCAATAATATGTGAAATTCCAAAGCAATCCCTGCTGCTGCCCTAGAATTTGCATGATCTTCCATGGATAATCCGGAGTTGCTATGCTACCCATTTGACTGAAAGATGGTTGTTTTCTTCTAGGGTTCGGTATGAAAATTGATTTAATACCAACTTTGAGGCATGGATCGTGTTTTTAAGCCACGATCATGCGACTTGAAATTTGGAAATCTTGCAAATTTTGGATCAATAGTGTGCTTGTTTCTTGATGTTTTTCTTTAATTTCTTCGCTAAATCATACTAAGCATGCCATCACGATTATGTGGCAACAAACGCAGCTTGATTTCTTATCCCGACGAAGATTTTTCGACTTGAGTTTTTTGCCAGAATTTGAAAATCCGACGGCCATAATTTACAACAGCTTTGATGCCTCAGTGTGTGAAATCCTACCATTCATCGTACACGGGGTTCGTACCAGAGATAACTTCAAACCTTACATACATAATGCAATTGGTTTTGCATCGATCAAGTATGCCAACGTCGTGATATGGTCACTCGAGCAAGGGGTGCTACTGCTGCTGATTTTTCTATAACGTCTCTCTAGTTTTCTCCCTACTCAGACATTGTCAAGGGTCGTGCCATATATCAAAACGCTCGTCTTGTTGAAACGAACATGCTCACCAAATTTGAGAGCGATTCGACTCAGAATGAGTGAGATACGGTGCTTTGAAGTTGTTGCTCAGGACTGTACACATCAACCTCCTTTAGTGGAGATTGGTACAAGGAGGCCACACAGGAATAACACGCAGCCTACCCTTTTAAATGTTTCACCCATAACTTTATCCTGAAAAGTTCGTTTAAGCCAAAACTTGCTACATATTTCAACCGTGCCGGATCCAATGACGGTGGTCCCACAGTCGTTTGACGCACAAAAATAGAGTTCTAGTTACGGGTCCATTTTAGGGTGCTAGAGGCCAATTTTTTCGAAATTATTTATCTGTTTGCACTGTCTTAGACATGTTGGATTGCGATGAAACTTGACAGATGGCCTTTTGAAGTGCATAGGAAGATTTTGACCCATTAAGGGGAAATTATGAGACTGTTAAAAATTTCACTGCATGTTGAGGCATTATTGACCTGCTTCCTCTTTATTACGCATCAGGGACCAAGGTGCTGAAAAATGTCTTCAAATAGCTTGCCATGTCGAATGTTTGTACTTTGAGAGAAGCGAGAAGGACAACATTAAAAAATTTTCCTTCGGCTTTATTACTTTTTTCTTCCTAGCCACAGGACCACATGAATGCCGAGGAGATTAACACAACGCTGCAACTAGGATGCTCAGATGTTTGGATGCAATGTACAAGTCCATTCGTTGAAACTTTAGAGGGAGCAAAGACTTTTTTGAGGGATCCTGTCGAAGTCCTCACCCTCGAGGGAATAATTGTGATTCTGAAGCTGAGGATTTTGTACGGACCTCGTTAGTCAGGATCAAGCTCGTCTAGCAGTCGAGTGCCGTGTTGAAGGGCATGTTTCCCATTTGGTTTGGGTTTGTTTGTATCCTCTGGTGTTGGTCCACGTTTCAAGGAGTTTTGTTTGTTTGTTCTTGATGGTTTGCTGAAGGGCCTTCTGTCGGCGTCGTCTGCATTGTGCACTAGATATTCCTTGGTGGGCAGGGTACCTCAGTTTATTTAAGTGGCCGGCTCTGGGTATAATCCCTGCCCACTGCTTTGCAGTTTCAATAATTAAGTTACCTCTCTCTTCTTTGTCCGAGGTGACCCCTGAGGATTCAATCCTAATTGCTGCATCATAGGTCCAAAGTCATGGCTGACTTATCCTTCTTGTAGGAGCCTTTTAGCATTTTGAAGTGTGTTAGCGGCCTTGTGGGAATAGTGCTCTTCTTCATGAGACTTGTATTGCCTTTTTGGCGAGTTTTCAGTCCTTCGAATCCATTTTGTGAGTGGACTCAAGCTGTCAGAATCTTTTTCTTGAAGCTCGTATTTTTGGAGTCCTGGTATTGTGACACAAGGGATGTCACA
>NW_006497482.1:12337-28949 GCF_000471905.2 Amborella trichopoda
CGAATTCTTCAAAGTTACTAAAAGAAAGACTTAGGCACAACTACAATATCTTCCAAGGTTGATCCTGATGAGCACTCAAAACTGAAATCGCAATTATCCTGAGAATTGTTTACCATAGTTTGATGAGTTTGGCTACTCAGTAAGTGATCATCATAATCTTAAAAATAATCATCGATGAAAGATATAAACAAACTTTCAAAATGGAGGTCAATTAAAAACAATGCGAGCACAAGCATTTATAGATAACAATTTCACTTTCAGAAATGCACAATTAAACATAGGTCAAATGATTGAAATGCATATAACATTTTAACGGCAGTGCATAATTCAAAAGATTCCACAAAATTACTCTACTGGCGTCCCAAGTAGGTCACTTATATACCCCATCAGCATCCTGATGGGTCCACTTAATCCCTATCGACGTCCTAGATAGGTCCACTTAATCCGTGCAGGTCCACTTATACCTCACCGACGTACCTGATGAGTTCACTTAATCCTTACCGGTGCCCTGGATAGGTCCACTTATACCTCACCGGTGAACTGGATGAGTCCACTTGCATACTTAAAGTATTTCTAAATCTCTTTAAACATTTAAAAGCAGCAATATCATGTACTCAACATATCACTGAAATCATTAATATGAATTTCACTGAAACCATTAATAACAGTCACTTTAAACAACATTTCAAAAATAACCAATCAAATATTTTGGGCTCAATTTAGAAAGCTAGCAGTTCGTAAAGACATTCTAGCATAATTGCCAATCTAATATCTATAGAAAAACTCTTATAGAAATTCAAGAATACAGAATTATCACAATTTATGGGATGTCAATTCGCAAATAAACATTTCACAACAATGCTATAATCAATTGCAAAAATATCAATTTTCAGATAATAAGGCAGTCATTTGCACATGAAATTTGTAATGTTTAAATATTCAAAAACAGTAAAAAGAAATCTCACAATTTTACTAAAAACAGAAATATCACATTTATTTCTAATAATTTGATAGTATCTAAAATTTTTTAACAATAGACAAGAAAAATAAATAAATTTATTTTTCTAAGAATTTACAGCATTTAAAATTTCTAACATAGTTAAAATATCACAATTTTTATTAAAAAGATTATTTTTTAAGATAATGAGGTCGCGTGCGCATAAAATTTATCGCGCCTAAAATTCATGATAATAAGCAAAACTAATTATTTCATTTTATTTTTAAAAAGAATGGTTTATTTTTCGAGACAATGAGGTCACTTACATACAAAACTTATAAAATAAAGATCATGGATGAAAATATCACTATTTATTAAAAACAGACTATATTTCAGGAAGATGATGTCACTTACATTTAATCACTCACGAAATTGATGCTTTTGGTGTATGTTGGTTGGGGCACTAAAAGGCCGCCTGTTTACAGTGATCTTATGGAATCAGTATGCACAAGAGCTCAGTGATAAAAGTTTCAGTTAAAAAGACACATCTCATGGTTATACCATAGGAAGATGGCACATTTAATTTACTTACACGTCATAGTGGATTGTCAAGGGCCAACACGTAAGAGAAACTACAAGCCGGGTCATAAGGTAAGAAAAGCTTAAGCCAAAAGCTTTTGAAAATAGTGATGGTCCCTAAGGACCATCATGCTCATATGGACCACCATTTAATAAAAGTTTCTTTTCCCCTTTATTATTATTTTTTATTTTTTTACTTTTCTATTTTTTATTTTTTATTTTATTTATTTATTTTTTATTTATTATTTATTATTTTTTGAATTTTAGGGTTATTACAAGGGATCTTTTCTCTTTTGAGTGGGGCCTGAAGCCAACTGTTTGAGGTGAGTATTACATCAACCTATTTTTTGATCCAAGCGTCCATTGTGGGTTTTCACTTGGACTTGGGAAGAGACGCCGTAGAGACGGTTTTCACCAGCTTCCCTTTTATTTGGGGTCCTTTTACCCACGACCTTTCGGCCATGTCCACCCTTATTTTGTCCATTTTTACTCATGGTGCCCTTTCGGGGTTTTCACCATACCCAGGTTTTTATTTACGGAACTCTCTTACTCATGGTTTCGTGATTATGCCTGTCCGTCATTTTTACTCATGGCATTCCCTTGTCAGGTAAACATCATGCTCATTATTTTTTTCTTTTCCCTTTTCTTTTGTGTGAACGCGTGTTTAAGGTCATGCCTTCGGGACCCATGCGAAGTCTTTTAATGTCATGCAGCCAGGATGTGCACTACAATTTAAGGTCATACAATTGGACCATGGTGAAGATGAATGACAGTCTATAGAGGCCATGGAGTGAGTATGGTGGTGGTTTTGACTCACTTTGGGGAGATGGCGTAAGGCTACCTATGAAAAGTGGAAAATTTATATATGGAAAGTGAAAAGTGGTGACCCACTAGCTTAGGACGAGTATGAAAGGTGGGATGGTTCGCCGTTATTTGAGCATGGGTGAGACTTGTTGGGGAATGATGGATGGTAGTGAAGGGATTCACTGGGGAGGTAATGAAGGTGGTGCGCACATGAACAGGTCGGTTGGGAAACCGTGCATGAAGATGCACGTAAAGTGCATGTGCGCATATTGTGGGGGCAAGTTTAAGGTCATGCCTCATGGACCTGTGCAAAGCAGTTTAACGTCATGTGGCCAGGAGGTGCACTATGGTTTAAGGCCATATAGCTTGGATCGTGGTGCTAAGCCTTTTAATGTCATGCAGCTAAGACGTAGACTATAGTTTAGGGTCATATAGTTTGCACTGTGGTGCTAAGCCTTTTAATGTCATCCAGTTATAACGTAGACTATCATTTAGGGTCATATAGTTTGGACTGTGGTGCTAAGCCTTTTAATGTCATGCAGCTAGGACGTAGACTATGATTTAGGGTCATATAGTTAGAATCGTGGCTATGCAGTTTACAATCATGCAGCTAGGACCAAGCAGTTTAAGGTCATGCAACTAGACCTCCGCTATAGTTTTAAGTCATATAGTTTGGACCATGGTGCTAAGTCTTTTAATGTCATGCAGCTAGGACGTAGACTATGGTTTAGGGTCATATAGTTTGGATCATGGCTATGCAGTTTAAGGTCATGCAGTTAGGACCAGGCGGTTTAAGGTCATGCCCCTAGACCTCCGCTACAGTTTAAGGTCATATAGTTTGGACCATGCAATTTAGGGTCGTGCACCTGGACCATGGCTGTGCAGTTTAAAGTCAAGCAGCATGAGCCATGGTGTGGGTCACCATGTAGGTTAAGCTACATAGGCCTGTGGATAGTATTTTGACTCCCTACGAATAAAATGATAGCAGGGGTTTTGGGTGGGACGTAGACTTCACCGGGGATTAGGGGACAAGCATGACTTCCCTAGTGGTGAAAGATGGAACTCCAAGGGGAATATGCATATGAAAGGTAACCCAACTCCTGGGGTAGGATAGTTAGGTGTGAGACGAACCCACGGGGGATTAAAGGGGTGAGCACGACCCAAACTCCACTGGGGATCAATGGGCTACTGTATAGGTGTAACTCCTACTGGGGATGAGGGAAGTGACCTGCTCCTAACTCCATTGGGAATAGCGGTGAGACATGCACAGTGGTGACCAAGGTCTAGCATGCGCGATACTAGAACATGCGTGGTGCTAGCATGAAGAGTGCAATACACATGACAACAGGTTTGACAAGAAGAAGTGTTGACATGTACACGACGTTTAGCATAGGCGGAGGCAACACAAGCGGTGCTGGTGTGCGCAATGGCAACACACGTGGCAGTAAGCTTGATAACATAGGCGGCGCTTGTCATAGAAGAATACAGCCGGCGCTGGGTCATTGAGAACACGGACGATGTTGGTCTAGAAGAACATAACCGGCATTGGTAATAAAAGAACACAGCTGGCGTTGGTCATAGAAAAACACAATCGACGTTGGTCATGAGCCAGTGTCCAGGCCTTCAGTCCAAGCCCAACCCGATCTTGGTTTTGAGCTTTCATGGTCAGCGGTAGTCTTTCATTCGGGCCTCGGGTCTGAGCCCGATTCGATCCAGCCTACCGTCATTTGGCCTTCTGGGACATGACTGATATTCCTGGTTTTGGGGGACACTCCAGGGAAACTTTGCCTATATAAGGGGGTAAAACCCCATTCTCACTGTTTCATTTAAAGTAAAACGGTTAAGGTTTTTGAGTGGTAAGAGTGAGAGAACTCTCTGCGAGATTTTCCTGCAGCACACAGGGTACTTTAAGTAGGATTCTGCCGAAGTTTGCTGGCAAGAAGGAGAGAGCATCAGAGAGAACATCGGGCCTTCGTGAAGTTACAGGATTTTGCCGACCGGTGTAGCAGGACAAGCCGAGAGTTTGCTAGAGGTTCCAAAGACTCCGACTGTAGTTTAGGGGGCTCTCAAGAAGGGAAAAGGGGTAGAAGTTGCAGTAGAGGGCTTCCTTGGGATTTCTGCCCTATTTCTGGTGGTTTTCCGGTGAAACGCGGGAAGGGGAAAGTCTCGCAGTGATTTTTCCAGTGGGAAAAAGGGGAGTTTCAGGCAAGAATGCGAGAGCTTGTGTCGAGGCGAACGGTTACCGGAGATGAAGGGTAGCAAGAGGCAAGAGGTTGTCAGTCCATACATGCGAGGACGTGTGTTAGGCCACATCGTGGCGACGGTTGTCAGGCGGTACAGTGGGGCTCGAGGTGACGCATGCAGGATCCGTGGCACGTGCGGGAAATTTGAATCCGAGCGACGATAGTCTGTTGTAAACACAACCGACACTAAGTGTTGGTGAACACAGCTGGCGCTGGTATTTACGAATCTAGGCAGCGCTGGTATCAACGAACATAGTCGGTGCTAGGCGTTAGCGGACACAACCGGCGCTAGGCGTTAGCAGACACAACCGTCGCTGGTATTTGGAGCACATAGTCAGCACTGGTATTTATGAACCCAGTCGGCGCTGGTATCAACGAACACAATCGACATTAGGTGTTCAAGAACATAGTCGGTGGTGGACCGGCACTATCCTGTGCCTTAGTGATTTTCATACAGGAGTAGGTCCTTAACCTTGATAATATGGCTGGGACCTCTCATAGTATCCTTAATGTGAAGAACCTTCCAGGAGGAGGAGAGGTCGGCACTAGTGATTTTACTGGTGAGAGTTTGAAGTGGGGCAAGCCTATTTGGCTCATTGATGCATTGTGCAGGCTTGAGTGGCCTCTCAGTGTCATGTTTGTTACCGACCCTGTTCTCTTTGGAGTCCGGGGGGATGATGATAGTAATGTCAATATTGAAGAAGGGGTAGCGCTCCTTCATTTTATGCACATGAATGTGGCCTCCAATGCTAATTTACCCACTTTGGGGAAGAGAATGGTGAAGACCCAAGGGATGATGTGGTCTTCTTCTAGCCTCCGAGTGTAGGGGGAGCACCAATATTTGAAAGGATATTCTTCCTGGACCATCCGAGTGATGGGGTCATTCAGAGACATTCTTGAATGTGCTTCTTTTCTAGCAGCAGTTCAGTGCTCAGTTAAATATTATGATCGGTGCTCCAATACTGTCAAGGTGCTGCTGGAAAAAGGAAGACCTTGGGACTCTTAGAGAATGTTGGTTGCCAGAGCATGTACGGACTGCATGGTCTACATGTTTGGAGGCAACGAAGATTAACAAGTATGTTCTTCCCCACTTTGGGAATAGGGTCCGGGTGACCGAGGCCTATGCATGCTGGTGGAGGCTTACTAGCTCGGGATATTGGGATGCAAATCACCCTTGGAAAGGGGAAAACGACAATTGGCATCAAGAGATTAAACAGAGGAGGATCATTAATGCTCCCACTCTTGACGAGATTATTGACTTGGACTATCCATGAAATTGACAGGCTCTTGGGATCCCTCGAGGGATAGTGGCTGATGATACTTCGCCGCAATTTCTTGCCATGAAGAAAAATACTGGGAGCATCTTTGAGAAACTCATATCTATCTTTGAATGGAAGGAGGGCCGAAACGTCCCGGGGGCGTCTAGTGTAGGACTTGAACTCATTGATGGAGAGTGGTTCTCACAGTAGACGTGCTGCGGGAACTTCTCAAGGAGGGAGTTTTGAAGCAGATGCTCCTCTGGCAGGAGGGAAGAAATGGAAACGTTCCACCCCAAATGGCACTAGTACAATGGCTCAGGCCGGTAGACCTTCTCGAAGACGCATGTGATTTTAGAATCAGGACGTAGCTCTTTCTCCTCTGCTTCATTAGCTACTCCTTCAGTATCACCTTTTGCGCTTTCTCGATCATCTTGTGCCTCTCTTGAACTGTTTATGTTTCTTTAGATGGATGAATCCGGCCCCTCTGAGCCTATTATTATCACTTTTGATCGAGAGGTGACTTTGGAACTTGGGGTGGTGTCTCCAAGTCCAAGGGGGATTCCTGAATCATATCTGATTCCAATGGAGGTCAATGAGGCTGAAGACCCTACTCTCATTGCCCTAGGAGAGGAACGTATCACTAGCGTAGTCTCTGACCCTCAGGAAATTACTACCCCGACTGAGATAGGACCACCATGATAGGTAATGAGGGCTCAAGCATCTTTCTTGAGGAGGGGCCTAGGTTTAACGGAACTCTTGAGGTTGCTGCCCTAGAGTACACCGGACAGATAGATGAAGGGGCCAAGGCCATGAATGTGACCTTAGAAGATGATGGCCAGAGGGAAAAAAGGTAACCCCTGAACTTGACGAAGCTGAAGTGACAGTTCAGGAGTGTGGTGAACAAGAAAGAGATGTTGGCCTTGAACTTGTTGAAGTTATAACAGAGAGTGAGAGACAAGGGGAGGGAATTGCTTCTGAATCTGGGTGCTCGAGGCTTTGGGATTCACAATTGCTCTCGAAGAGCAAGTGACTTATATGGCTGTCATTCCTTCGAGCCCCGCTTCAAAACCGAAGTTCCTTTAGCAGTGGTGGACTAGGGAGTACCATTCAGACCTATTTTTAGCGAAATTTATGGGATAATTGCAAGCATGCTCCGTGCAGGTCTTCAGGGTGTAAGGGAGCTGCCTCTCACTGAGCTGGGTGAGGCAACAGTCAAATTGAGGGAGTTTGTTGCATCGACCAGCATTTTGGGTGATGCATCATAAGTCCTCTCTCATTTTCATGCTACTATAGATGAGCTGGAGAGCTAGAGGTTGCATCATGAGGCTGAGATCAACAGGCTAGCTTTCTTGGATGCATTAATCTCGCGTCGTCGCGAGGGAATAGATGCTTGCGCTTAGAAGAAGGTCACTACGATTGCTCGTCAGCTTGACCTCAAGATGGAGGGGAGAATTTTCAACCGGATGCTTCGAATAAGGGTGGAGATGCAAAAATTAAGAGAGGAATTCGGTGATACTCAGAAAGAGATGATTCAGAGAAGAGCTTTGGATACTTCTTTTGCTGAGGATCTATTAGAACTCACTCGCACCATTGAATAAAAAACTGCCTCCATAGAGCAGGAAACTCAAATGGTGCTCGAGCTGAAGGAGCGTATCCAACATGCCGAGGCTTCTTTTGCCACATCTGGAGCAGAGATCAATACGTTCATTGCTCATTTTTAAGAATGTCTTTCCTTTGTCAGCACTTGTAGAAAATTTTAAATTTTATGAATAAAATGCTTCTCCTTCTCTTCTGGATGTTTCTACTGCACCTTCTTTGATCTTTTGAGCTTGAGCACTTTTCGAAACGTTTATAGTCTCAAGTGGCTAATACCCTAAGCCTTGTTTAGTCTTGTGACGAGCTATTGTGGCTTCAATGACTTCAAATGGGGGAGCAATTGCTTCTTCTGTCCTTAACGTTTGATTGGTCAAGGCTCATAATTCATTTTCCTCATCATTTGATGAGCCTCCTCACTATAAATAGTTCAATCAGGAGGGGCTTTGGCCTCGATTCGAGGTGCATTCATTTCAAGTCCATCATAACTTTTGGTCTAGGGTATGAACTCCTTCAGATGCTTTGAAGGGATACGCATAACCTCCAATTGGCTCTGGAGACTGCGAACTTTGCTTCTCAGACTGCTCTCCTCCCACCAAACCAGGGAAGTGCAAAACTTGGGGTTGACTACTAGTCTGAACTGGCCTTGCGGTGGGACAAGGAGCATCCTCTATGCTAATAACAACTGGGTTTTGAAAAATCTTCCGTGGTGGTTGGTGCGCCACTTCTGCTTTCAAGAGTGAAATAGGGACATGCAGGACTCTTTGATGGTCCGGTGTGTAGGTGACCTTTGGAGCCAGGAATTCTAACCCCATGACTTCCTCAATTTCAGGAATGACCTCAAGTTCATCTTCCTGCAAAGGTTGCTATATAATGGAAGCAAAAGGGGGAGCTTCGTCTTCAGGCGGAGATGGAGCTTCTTCAGGGGTAGTGAATAGGATGATAGGGTGAAGGGGAGTCAGAGAGAAAATTTTACCATGTCTTTCCTCTTCTTTGAGCATGTCCACCAGTGTTCGCCGATGTCTTCAACATCTTCATGGGATGAAGATTCTCCTTACTGACATGCAGTCACCATCATTTGGCGTTTGGGATGACACCGAATCTGTGAAGTAATATTTAGCATCAGCATAGTGAGCTTCGACTATAAGAAACGGTCTTTTGTCGATATGGACTGTATGTTGCCTCCCTTCTCGATTATACTTGAAGCACTGGTGAAATGTGGATAGAACCACCCCCTGGTCGTGGAGCCACGAGCGGCCGAGAAGGATGTTGTAGGAGGTGTTGGTGTCGATCACATGAAACTGAGCGTAGGCATTTAATTCACCAATCTTAAGACGAAGGCTGACAGTGCTAGCCGGCTTTTCTCCTGACTGGTTGAATCCCTGGACTGTGATATGAGTCAGAGTGAGATCTTCAGAACCAAATCCCAACTGAGTGAGGATTCTGCATGAGATGAGGTTGACTGCTGACCCTCCATCCAACATAATTCTGTTGATGGGAATTCACCGATCACAAAGAGAGGGCGATTGTGAAAGTTTTCTCCCAATTGCAGATCATCCTCTGAGAAGGTGATTGACATACATCCACTCAAGATCGATGGTTCCACATCAATGGGTTCCACTTTAGTCTCATACACCTTTGGATCAGAAAGGGCCTGGATCAGAGCCATACGATAGTCCCTTGAGAGCATGAGAGCATCATAGAAGCTGAAAACGGCTAGAAGTTTCCTTAAGTGCCCTATCACATCATATTTCACCTTTTCGTCATCAGCCTTTTGCGTTCCTGGCCTTGTCACTGGTTTAGGTTGAGGAGTAGGTTTAGGTGGAGAAGGTTTGCCTTGGCCTGCTGGGTGACTTGATTGCACAATCGGCTTGGTTTAAGTGATGGAGGTTTGAGGTTGAGGCTTAAGAGGTGGCTAGGTATATGGGACCAGCAACCTCACAGGGAATTGGAGGATGGGCATATTGTCCAAGGTACTTGGGCGAAAAACGCTAGCGTCTTTTTCAACCACCTCATATGCGTCCTGCTTATATTAGTTCCTTCAAGTTCTTTGTCAAGGGCTTCAAAGTCTGAACACTTCAAGGTTATACTTGTAGGAGACATAAAAGAGGAAGGGTGAGAAGCAGAAGAAGAAGAAGGAGAAGGGTGAGTAAGTGAGAGACTTTTAAGGTTGTTCCCTTCATCAAACCGATCTGGAGAGCTTTTTGCGTCATCACCAGAATTAGACGTGTGTAGGGAGTCTTTTAAGTCTTTCCCCAGCTTAGACTGTTGGGGACTTCTTTTAACGTCATCACCCTCATTGGATGTAATCTGAGTAGAAGATGGCTCGGGTACATCCTCTTGATGGGGTAAGGAAGTGAGGAAGATCGTGCCAGGGAGGAAGTCTTGCAAGGTCGGTAATGGGGGAGGAGGCTTAAGAAATTCCTGCTCAATTAGAAGTCGAGTAGTCTTGTTTCTCCCGCGAGCAGCCCTTGGTGCAGGTCTTCTCCTGGTTTTCATTGGCAATGGTTGATCCATCTCACTAGGTTTATGAACTGCCCTAGCTTGATGAACTGTTTCTCGCCTTAAGGACTTGAGTCTGCTTCGCCCGTGGTAGACTCTCCATGGTTGGGAAGTTGAGGGTTCAGCAAGATCTGAATCATCATTACCCGGGTCTTGTGTTGGAAGGCCCTCTCGCACCAGTGCAGTAGTGACTTGGGGATCACTTTGTGGAATGCTACAAGACTCTTGGCATCCCTATATTTTCTTTACGATTATATCATTGAAACTTGAGCATTCGTCCAAGTCGTGGCCCAATATCAGATGGTACGGGCACCAATGGTTCTCAGTTCCCTGAGCAAGGCGTTGGGGCTGCCTTGCTGGTTTTTGTGTGATTAGGCCTTCTTGAAGCATCATAACAAACAAAGCGCGAAGGAGATCAAGAGCTTCGTCGTCCACTTGGACTATTATTGCGTGGGAGGCTTCTACCGTCCCAAATGCCTTCCTTAGCTCCTCAAGCTTTATCTGGCCCTTCTGAATCACGGCCTCAATAATGTCTTTTAGCATGTAGCAATCATATGTAGGGTGGTTAGTCCTTCAATGGTAAGCACAATAATTCGCTTGGGTATCGATTTCGGCTTGATCAGGGAACTTGGTCTTAGCACGTTCAATCATGTTTTGTTTAAGCAATAATCAGAATAGTGTAAGGACCCATTCCTTCTCAAAGGAGTAGACTTTATTCCTATATCTGGTGCAATAATCATCCCGATTAAGGTTTGCAGGTGGAGGTACCCGATTGTACGACAGTTGTTGCTTGCCTGTTTGAGGAGTTTTCGCTGTGTTTACCCCTTTGGAGATATCCAAAGTTTGGGAGGGAGCCTTCTTTGGATCGCTTATAGTGACGACCGCGCTGATCACTTAGTCCGAGAACTACCATTGCCCCGACTGTTCCCTGAGCTTGCAGACTGTTGTCGGGACCCGCTGTGGTGGCGTGACAGACTTTCTATGCGAATTGATTTGGGGATCAGCTCTGACATGGAAGTCGGAATGGGGGCCTGAACATGTAAAGCGATTTCAGGTCGCATGTTTCGCACTCAGGTTTGAATTGCTTCCTTCTCAAGCCTGAGATCGAGATGGCGAGCGTTCAAATTTCTCCACCTCGATATGAAGTAATCCACAAGATCATCGGGATCTTGGGTCAAGGTGAGAAGTTCGATAGTTTGAACCTCTCTCTCGACCTCATAGAAACGTTGGTGGAACAATTTCTCCATTTCCGCCCAAGTATGTACTAAGTTTGGGGGAAGCCGAGCATACCTCTGTAAAGTTGGGCCATCAAGGGTTTCGACAAACTGACGGAGAAGGAGTCTACCATCAGCCGCCGACTCTCGATATGTTGCTTGGAAGTGGGCAATATGTTGGTTTGGGGAGGTGGTTCCATTAAATAATGGAAACTTCCCTTTCTTGTAATATGAGGGAAACGACACTAGGACAATGTATGAAGGTTTGCACCTTGTATTTGTGAGATTTGTCTGTTCTTTAAGCTATGGGTCACCATAGAATCGATGTCTACCTGTGAGACGGGGTGAGGGATAGAATTGTCCTTTGAGGCAAAGGGAAGGGGTTGCCTTGGAGGTGTATCATCCGAGTGATAGGAATCGACCTCATGATTAGCTAATTGTCGTGCGACATCTATGCAATCGATCTTTGCATGCACCATGTCTTTGAACTTATGCATGCGCTCTTCCTACGAGTCACCAGGCTCGTTTACAACCATTACGATGACTATTTCTCCAGGGAGATCAGCCTTAGTTGCAGTTGAGGGCTTGCATGCTTGACGGGTCACACGCGGCAGATCGGTCAGCATGCCTCGACTGGACTCGAATGTTGTATGTGAATCGTGTGGGAACTGGTTCTCAATGGTCTTGGGACCGTGGTTGCTGAGTGGCTAGGTCATCTTCTTCAACACTAACCACAGTGCAGAGTTCATGGACTTCTTGTTCAGGCTTTGTCATCTGAAGAGGGTAGAAGGGGTTCAAGTGAAGAGGGTCACCAGAGCTGATTGCCCCAACCGTCTTGGTTGCTTCCCTAGTCAGAATTTGTAGACCCCTATCGTGTTTAGCCTTGAGGTTTTGATGGACCTCATGTCAGAACTGTGATCGAGACTGCAGCTGGTCGGCCCTTCTTGCGTAAGAAAGGGCTGTCTCCATCAAGTGTGCCAAAGGATGAGGGTCAAGTACTAGAGTCAACCTGGACCAGGGAAGAATAAGGACTTGGTCTACCATCAAGTCATAGCCCCGAGATCTTTTACAGGCTCCAAAGACATGACCGAGATGATGGGGTTGGTTCAAGATGGTACTCTTGGGGAAGGACTTCGAATACCAAGGTTGGAGGTGATTGCTCAAAGAGGGAGGAGCAAGCAAAAGCAAGGTTGACTCATGAGGATGCCTGAGTCAGGGGCGAGGGGCTGTCTGTGATGGCAACGTGTGTGCGTCCCTTGAAGAAGGATCACCGGTGAATTGGGGGTCAGCTAGAGCTCGAGCAAGTGGTCTAGTCTTAGGAGGCTGAGAACTGTTAGCCGGTGTTTGTAAGAGAACAGGTGGAAGCCTGCCCCTTACAGGGTGCATAAGTGTGTGCTGAGGAGGAGGACGAGGGGGTCATCTTCCGTGTACTCGGGTTGACACAGCGATGGCATTGCCCCGAGTGGTGGGATGTAAATGCACAACGTACGCAGGACCTGGCTTGGTACGCCTGATCCTAAAAGTTGACTTGAGGTAATATAAAAGTTGCCCCGAGGTGTTTCTCTAGTGGATGACCTACGAACCTCATAGTGTGTGCAAGAGGTGGAGGATGTGCTGGGCCTCTAAGGGTAGAGACTCGTGGTGGTGCAGGAATGTGGGGGGTAGCCTTGCGACGACCCACTGAGGCAATGACAACTTCTTTGCCTTTTGGAGTAAGGGATTGAGTAGCCTTTCAGCATACCTCAAAAATATGATCGACAGGTGACTTGCCGGTGGCAAGGTGCATGCTGTGAGTGGCAGCAGATGTGCTACCGATGCAGGGTGCCTTTGTGGAAGTTCAACCAGAGGTAGGAGATGGGGAGTTAGGGATCTTTAAGTCCCTCCTCACGCCTATCCAGGTCAAGACCTAGGAGCTAGACACTGGGTATTTTCTCAAAAGGAAGGTTGGGAATGAAGTTCGAGGAACTTCTTCCCAAGAACGCTCACAAATGCGGGGATTAGAAAATCCCCGATCCTGATAAATGGGTTAAGAAACCCTGCGGCCATATGGTGTGTGAAAACAGAAAAACAAAGGAAAAACTAGCCAAATAAGAATGACCTGACGAAGGGGTAGTAAGTCCCCAGTGGAGTCGCCAAGCTGGTTAGGTGCATCGATCTCGCCCTCCAGATCTGGATGATAGGGCGGCACACATCTCAAGTTTCGAGGGAACCCAGGACTTTGAGATCACTCTCTCGAGAATCTCGCTCCGGAGTGAGGGCAGGTGTACCAACTGATGAGCGGGGAATTTAAGGTGGGTTCAAGACTTACTCGGGCTGGCGAGCGTGGGCGACCTCTTAGATCACGAAAAAAGCCCCCAGTTGTAAAACTGGTTCAGAATCGCCTCCCTAGGCTTGTATTCTCCTGTTTCAGCAATTACACACATATGGTTAGTTTTACGAGACAAGTGGGTCGAAAGAGACCCCACCTTGTCTTTGAGCAAATGTACACGATCGTGCACATCCAAAAGAAGAAAAGGGTAAGAGGGTAAGTAAAAGAAGAAGAAAGAGGTAGATCAGAGGAATTTAGACTAGGAGGCAAGACTAACACAGTAGCTAGATCAGCAAGTGATTGTCCCGTTGTGGTAGCAAGATGGGCATGGTGATTAGACCGGCACAACATAAATGCTACTAGATGCCAGAAAGATCATCGGCCGGCCTGGCACAATGGCCAGCCTATTGTGGCAGTAAGGAGGGCATAATAACTAAGACTGGTTCAACGACAACACTGCTAGACGACGAGACTACTTTGGCAATGTTTGTCCCAGCACCTCTTGGTGAAACAGGATAGAGAGAGAAAGAAGAAAGAGATAGAGAGATATGCACTGTACTATCGATATCGTGCATGTGAGAAGAAGGTTTGATGAGCGATGAGGGAGAAAGGAAAAAGGGAGAGACGAAAGAGAGAAGGAAAAGCATGAAGAAGAAGGACAGAGAAGTGAGTAGGGTATCATGGGCAGCATTGAGAGGGAGATAGAAAAGAACATGGACGGCGAAGAGCTTTTGCCATCCATGACAAAAGGGAAGAGGGAGAAGACATGGGTGGTGATGAGCTTCCACCGTCCATGACACGTGTCTAAGAAGAGAGAGAAAATATGGATGATGATGACCTTTCTCCATACATGACAGATGAATGAGAGAAGAGAGAGAAGACATGGACGACGATGTGCTTTCGTCGTCCATGACGTATAATTAGGAAGAGAGAGAAAATATGGATGGCGATGAGCTTCCACCGTCCATGGCAGAGGAAAGAGAGAAGAGAGAGAAGTCATGGGTAGTGATGTGCTTTCGTCGTCCATGACACATAATTAGGAAGAGAGAGAAAACATGGTCGGTGATGAGCTTCCGCCGTCCATGATAGAGGAATGAGAGAAGAGAGAGAAGACGTGGACGACGATAGGTTTCTGTCGTCCATGATAAAAGATTAAGAAGTGAGAGAAAACATGGACGATGATGACCTTCCATCGTCCATGATAGAGGAATGAGAGAAGAGAGAGAAAATATGAACGGCAATGATCTTCCACCGTCCATGATAGATGATTAAGAGGATAGAGAGAACATAGGCGATGATGTCCTTTCACCATCCATGATAGGAGATTAAGAGGAGAGAGAAAACATGGACGGCGATGTGCTTCTGCCGTCCATGATAGGAGATTAAACAAGGAGACTTTGACAAAGGCTCGGCCCGCCACTCGGGTTAAGGCCCGGCTCACTGTTCATGTCCCTGAAGCAAGAAGACATCATGCTAGGTGATGAACTCCACCATGCATGAATAAAGAGGAAGGCGGGAGAAAAAAGAGAGAATAGGAAAGAGAAGAAAGAGAAAGGAAAAATAAAGAAAAGGAAGGAAAGTGGATAAAGAAGCTTAAAGAAGAAAAAGGAAAGAAAGATATAGATGAGGAGAACGAGAAAGAGAGAAAAAAAGAGGAGAGAGAAAGTGAGAAAAATAGGAGGAGAGAGAAAGAGAGAGTAAAGAGAAGGAGAGAGAAAGAGAGAAGAGTGAGAAAAGAGGATGATAAAAAGAGAGAGAAAGGAGGTGGAGAGAGAAAATTACCTTATCCAAGGTATCGACTCTTTTATTCTCTCTCTTCTCTTTCTCTCTTAAAGACGTACCCACAATTTGAATGTGAAAATCTCTCAAATTTTATTGATGAGTTTTGAATAATCACGGGTCCTATAACAATTGTGTTTAATATGTACTTATAGAATTGGGCCCAAACATGGGTGGATGCCAAAAAACTACCTAAACTGATGATAATTACAATTTAATTGAATTAAAAGAAATTCTAAAATTGGGTGCAAAAGGATTGTTTTGCCCCTGCCCAACAATGTGTAAAATTCCAAAACAGTCCCGGCTGCTGCCTTAGAACTTACATGATTTTCCATGGATGATACGGGGTTGATCTGGTGCCTGTTTGAATGAAAGATGATACGAGGTTGATCTGGTGCCTGTTTGATCGAAAGATGATTGTTTTCTTGTAGGGCTCAGCATGACGATCGATTTGATACCAAGTTCGAGCCATGGATCGTGTTTTTAGGCCACAATCATGCGACTCAAAATTTTGAAGAATTTTACAAACTTCGGATCACTAGTGTGCTTGTTTCTTGATTTTTTTCTTTACTTTCTTCCCTGAATCACATAAAGCATTTCGTCACGATCACGTGGCAATAAATGCAGCTCAATTTCGTGTCCAGACGAAGATTTTGTCGACTAGGTTTCAGACCAGAGATAACGTTGAACCTTACGCACATAATGCAATTGATTTCGCGTCGATCAGGTGTCCGAACGTCATGATACGGTCGCTCAAGCAGGGCACGCTGCTGTTGATTTTTCTGTAACTTTCTTCATGGATCGACAACTTCTCTCTAATTTTTCTCCATACTTGGATATTGTCACAGGTCGTGCCATATATCAAAACACTCGTCTTGATGTGACGAATACACTCACCAAATTTGAGAGCGATTCGACTCAGAATGAGTGAGATACGGGCCTTTGAAGTTGCTGCTTGGGACTGTGTACTTCAACCTCCTTTAATAGAGAATGGTACAAGGAGGCTACATGGGAATAGTATGCGGCCTACCACCCATAACTTTATCCTGGAAAGGCCGTTGAAGCTGAAACTTGACGCATAGGAGTTTTCTACCGTGCCAGATCCAATGACAGTGGTCCCATAGCTGTTTGGAGGACCAAAAATAAAGTTCTTGTTACGGGGTCCATCTTAGGGTGCGAAAGGCCGATTTTTCTGAAATTGTTTCTTTGTCTGCACTGTCTTAGATATGTTGGATTGTGACGAAACTTGGCTAATGACATTTTGAAGTGCTTAGGAAGATTTTGACCTATTCTGGGGAAATTCTGAGACTGTTGTAAATTTCACTGTATGTTGAGGCTTTATTGACCTACTTCCTTTTTATTCCGCATCAGGGACCAAGGTGCTAAAAAATGTG
>NW_006497475.1:0-17426 GCF_000471905.2 Amborella trichopoda
ATGTTTGTTTGTGATAAATATGAGAAAAAAAATTCTTTCTTTTTAATGTTATATATTTTTGGTAAGCTTGTTGGATTGTTTTTAATGCTATATTTTTTTTATAAAAATATGTTTTTCATGTTAAAATTGCAATCTTACATAAATTTTTCATCTTAATTCTACATTTTAAGTTTCATGTCTACGAAAGATACAAATTCTATGACAAAACAGGAAAATATCTTGAATATCTTTGTTGCCGAGATGATTATTTTCTAGTTATGAAGGCTATTTATTGATTCATGATCATGATAATTTAGGGGAATAATCTATTATTGGCCAACTTTACTTTTCTTTTTCATGGATGATCAGTAGTGCTTCTTTATTTTTCTCTAACTATTTATTTATTTGTTCGTATAATGATTTTGTTTTGCTCCTTCATTCCCATTGATTCAAGGTCTCATTGCTCCTCATTCCTATAACTCTGCATCATTTTTTTGCTTATCAATCCTATTTTTTCATTCATGTATTGCTAGTTATGGGATTATTGTGAATTGTTTCGTTTTGATGAAAATTTTGATAACTGACTGTTGGTGTATGTTATTGATGTTTGTGTTCTCAGCTCCTTGACATTTTCTTCTAATTTATTTTTTTATTTGTTACAAGTTATCTATCTTTTGTTGCAACTTCATACTCCTGAAATATGTTTATTAGCCTCTATGAAGAGAAAAGGTCGAAACTAACTCATCTCTCATGTTTCCATATGCTGAAATGGATAAAAAATTAACTTGTTTTTTTTAAATATGCATCTTAATTCTACATTTTTAAAGTTGTCATCTTATATAATTTTTTTTTTCATGTTAAAACCCAACTCAAAAGGTTCTTGAGTAAATGACGTTTGGCCATTTGAAAATTGATTTTACTATATTTTCTAAAATATGGGAATTGGCCATTTGAAGTGGCACTTAACACCTTGGCCCACATCCTTCATTTGATAACCAAGTTACTAAGTAAATAAGGTACTCTCTCTTACTACCTTGATTCACAACCCTTTGAAAAACTGGAAACATCATGATATAAAAACAACATTAAAACAGTATAGAAGCATATATTGTTGCACAACTGCGGCATTACAGACTCCACTAGGCCTTACTTAGATTTTTCGCCTCATAAATCCTGATAGTGAAACACAACAGTACTATGATCCCCCTCGTCACTCTCCTTACTACTAGCTATTGTTAGTTGGACTTTGTAAATTCATTAATTGAATTAATGTCAAATTATAAATTGTATTGCATATCTCTATAGTATTCAAATATTAATTTATATAAAAAAGTGTTCCAAATTTTTTTTTATAAGATAAATATATGTAATATGATAGTATACACTTAATATAATTTTTCTATTTTTTTATTTTTTTTAATTGAAGGGTTTTTTACCCAATTTAAAAAAAAAAAATCTACTTGACCGGTTAGTCCGGTTAACCACCCCGGTTAGTCCAATTCCGGTTCAAACCGCTCCCAGCCCCTTGACCAGTTAACCGTTCCGGTATATATATATATATATTATAACAATGAAAATTTATCAAAATACCTATAAAAGTTCAACTATTTAACTTTTTACCCAATTGTAATATTCCAAGTCAATATCGTGGAAAGTGTTGTTTTGATCCGTAAAACCCTCGAATCCAATCTTCTCAACCTTAGATATGTGAACATCAAAAAAATTGATTTCAAGTCTTGAAAATAGTGCATCTGCATTTTCTAAGCTGTCAATTTTTAAGATTTTGAAGTGTTTAAAGATTTACTTGATTTACACTAATTTTTAAGCTTTAAGCTTTATAATTAGATATGAAAATCAGTTTTCAAGTTATTATAATGATATTCAGTACTAAAACGACATCTTTCGAGACTATTTGAAGGTGTGCCTTTGATTATTTAGGGCCCAAGCCTTATACAAACCACATACAAACCACCCTTTTGAAATTAAACCAAACAATATAAATAAAATCCTAAATAGTTCATCTCCGACATGTATTTAGATGAATTTACCTAATAACAATTTTGTGTGTTCAATTAATTTATTTTGTGAGTTCTAAATATAGTTATAATTTAATTATTTATAATAAGAATAACATCCTCTACACATTACTTAATCTTTTAAATCTAATCTTTATGTATTATTTTTAAATATTATATAAAAATTTACTTATTTCTCTAAACAAATGTATAATATTTCATTCAGGAAGAGATATAATCATATTTTCTTAGTTAATATATATTATGAAACATGGGATTTTGTCATTTTTGAATTATTTATATATTTTCAAATGCAATTTTCATGATCTAAATATTTGTATGCTTGAAAGGTTGTTTCCCACTAATTTATGATTTCTAACCCCTCTATCTCCCTCATGTCATCTCTTCATTAAGTATCTCTAAGACCCATACTTTATTTTTAATTTAAATATTTTATTTATTTTATTTTTTTAATTATTTTAAAAGTATGTATTTAAGAAAAAGTATCATGTCCACATCATGTGGAAGGGTGGAAGGTTGCCCGAGCACCCTTCTAATGGTTGAGACTTCATAGGATCATATCTATTTATCTAAAATTTGGGATATGGGTTTATTTTTATAAAGTAAACTAAATAAAAATGATTTTAAAAAATTAAATAAAAAGACCAAAATACCTTTAAATTTATTTTGGACATTATTTTATTTAAAAAAATTATTTATTATTATTTTTAATTCTACTTGTAAAAAGAAGAAAAATCCAATATTGAGATTAATATCATTTTTAAATAAAACTAAAATTAAAAAAAAATATTTTTGACTCTTGGATGAGATTTGTTCATTATGAATCATTAAAAGGTGATTGTGCACCTTGTAAGCATTCACAGCATATGTAAGCAATACCAACCCAAGTAGGTATTTTAATAATTTTTATTACACTCATTTAAGGGTTTATAATTATGACTTTGTAATTTTTTCTAAATGTGTGATTAACATATTTTCTTTAATTTTTGGAGATTCTAACTAATATTTTCTTTTAATTATGAAATTCTGCTTATTAAAAATTATGTATAACATTTTTTTATTTTCCTATCTCTAGTTTTCTCTTGCTATTTTATGTTTACATTATGTTTGTTCTAATGTCTTGGACTTGAAGTACTATTTTTATATCGTATTGGGTATTGTTTTTTAATATTTTCTATATTTATATTATTTCTTTTTTGGTGTTATTTACAAAGTTTTGAACTTCTTAATTATGGATTCTTATATTTTAAAATTATCTATGTTTATATTTCAGTTATTTGATTGTGATTTTCTTAAAATTTAAAATATGCTATTTAGCAAACTATCATTTTTTTTATTTTGTAAATTTTAAAGTTCTCATAAGTTTTTATTACAATTTTTATATTTTAATATTTTCTATTTTTATAGTTTCTAGCTCCTCTATATTTGTTATGCCATCTCCTTTATACGTATCCCTTGCTAAGATCCTATGTATACAACCATCATCTCTTTTACAATGGTAATAAATAAATTTGTATGGTGTATTTAAACATAAAAATGTCTTCTTACTCCAAAATCTATTATGTTTAATTGCGTGTCATTAACAATTCAATAAAAAAAAGTTGTAAAATTCTGGAGCAAATTGCGATAATCTATTTTTTATTTTTTAAAACAATTTAGATGAAGTATGTTGATTTCTTAATTCATAAATAATTTCCATTTATACAGCAATAGTGATTGAACTTTGATAATTTTAAAATGAATAATATTCCAGTAAAACATGTGTGCAGATTACTATGAAGGAATAAAGGAATAAGCATCTACCATTTGAGCGCAACTATTTTTTTTCTCTTTCTTTGCTGATTACTAGTGACCGTAAGCGCAACTACTATAAAGGGAGTTTCAGCTTTCCATAAAAAATAAAAAAAATAAAAAAATAAAAATAAAAATAAAAAAAAGGAGAAAAACAGAGAGTGGGCGAAGGGCTGAGAGCTTCAATCTCAAGATGTTTCTTGTTTCTCTTTGATTTTAAGTGTAACCTGCAATTGAATTTTAAGTGTAACCTGCAATGATTTTAAGGGTAACCTGCAATTGAATTTGGTGTTTTTGAGCTAGCCATATTTGTCCATTGAATTTGGTAGTTTGAGCTAGCCATTATTGTCCATTGAATTTGATATTTTTTTCTATGTATTTTTGTTTTTTTTCTCTAATTTTCTGGATATACTTCTTCACACTTTTTCGCTGTTTTGGTTGAATATTTATATGGCTTCCCTCATTTACTATTAAAACATGAATTTTATAAATAATTATCCTTACACCTACGTCTTAATAAATATGGTTTTTTTGAAATATTAATATTTAAATTATTCTAACTCCTTTAATTTTCTATTTTCAAATAAAAGCAAAGAGCACGATATCTTCATAAATTTTTACTTTTTTAATTATGACTTATTCATAATAAATTTTACTAATTTGACATGAGAGATTTCAAATAATTCATTAAATATATAGCCATTTAAAATGAGGAACTTAAATATCTTCCGACTATCTATACTAATTATTTACGTTTTAATCATTTTGTTTTGTCTTATAAATTTTTAATTTGATTTTCATAATCAAATTCACGTAAAAATGCATTAGGGTGAGGTTTGTGTAAGATTTCGTACTCCAACGGTAGAAGTGAGGCGCACTTCTAAAATTTGCTTAGAGATGTTATTATGGTGTCCGAATACCTTACGATGGCGTGAAAATCTATTTTCTTCTCTAGTTATTGAAGTTCTAAAAGTCGTATAAAATTTGAATGGATCAATAAATACTTGAAATCTTGAAAATAGACGGTCCAAAAAACTTCTCACATCATACATTATTTTTTGGACTTGGAATTCCTATTTTTATTAATGTCCATAGATCTTGAGGTCAAGGGTTCTCCAACACCTAAACACTTTAAGGTACATCTTACTTCAATGTAAGGTTGCAACATTATATACTTTTTTTTTCAATGCAATGAACAACAAAAGAAAATATAAAATTTAAAATACCAAAGTAGCAAATATATGTAGGTAGCACACAATGAATAGCAGAGTTCATGAGATTTCAAATTGATCTTTCTTAAAAAAAATTAATGAATATAAATTTACTTAAACATGAATTTCAAGCTAATGTCTAAATAGTTAAGCAAAAGCAACAGAAATACAAATCAATTATCTAAGAAAAAACAATTATTGATTTGTCTTATCTGTTTATCTTAGCTAACTCTAAATTTGCTTTGAAAAATAGATGTCAAAAAATTTAAAAAACCCATCCAAAAAGAAAAATAGACAACATAATCACAGAAAAACATTATACAGCATAATCAAAGAATCAATAAAAAAAATTATTTTAAGTGATATACCTCTTCATTCACTTCCAATGCCACAACATATTTTCTTTCCAGTATACTTTACTAACCAAATCTATCCTAACCCTCTCGGTTTTGAATTTGGTCTCACATAATCATTTTGAAAGTTATATAAAGAGGTGCTTGAAATGCTCTTATAACACACTCACTAAAATACATGGAAGCTTGTCACAATAGAAGCATTTTATTCCAAAAGTATTTCATGTAAAATGGGTTTGATTCCAAGTCAAGAGTAAAATGCAATATGGCTAGTTCTGGGTAAGGACTGCACTACATTTTGTTTCACATCCAAATTAGGAGAGTCCTTTTATTAAAAATCTCCAATTGGTCTTTGATTCACCTTTTATTTGCGTATCTATATACCTATAATAACATTATTAAGCCAAAGTTAAGGAGTAGACATATGTCTTAAGAATATATGTCCTCATTTTTTTCTCTAAATTCTCTACCATTCTCTCTGTGGGAGCCTCAAATTTTATTGTGAAGAGCTCAAGCTTGCTCTAAAAAATATTTAAAAAAATATTCTCATAAAAATGACCAAAATAGCTTTAAAAACATTTAAAGGCATTTTGGTTATTTTATTTTATTATGAATATTTTTTATATTTTTTTCCTGTAGGTGTGAGTTTAAGAAAGGAGAGACTGCCCCAAATTTGGTATCAAACATTTTATAGAAAAAAATAAAAAATAAAACAGTGTATAGGCGAAATATAGTGATTGGGGTCATCTCAACAGTCCATTTAGATCAGACGGCTACGAGATGGGCGAAGTAAGAAAAAAATGCATGGGTGGGGAAGTATAATCAGTTTTCCATCCATTCCACACACTAAAACACATTGTAATTAAGTTAGAGAACAAATCCAAAGCATATAAAAATAACATGATACAGAAACCTACAAACTCATTCTCTTCCACTATCACAAGCATATGAATAGTTATCCAAAGAGCTCTCCAAACCGGCCCACCAGGGTTGGCTTCTATCCATTCTTAGCAGGAGGGTTAGAGAGAGAAAATTAAAAAGAGATAAAGAGAGGAACCAGAAGGGATCCCTTAAATTTTCCCAAAAATAAAATAAAAGATTATAATTTTGGTTGTCAAATAATTTTCATGAGTTAGCGATTATAATAACTTATTTATATAAATATTTAAATATAAAAGAAAAAGTTTATACAAGGTTGCAAGCTTAAAATATAAAATTAGGATTGTTTCTCAAAAATCCATCATAAAAGAGCGTTTTGATGTTGAAAAAACCCTTTAATTGATCGTCTCGACATCAAGATTTATGAATATGACAAAAAAAAAAGCTTTCGAGTCCGAGAAATAGTTTATCTTGCAACACATTATCTGGACCGTTCATTTTCAAGATTTTCATGTGATTTGAACCATTTTTAGAGTTTTAATTTTTATAATCGGAGACAAAAATAGATTATCAAGTCATCCTAAGAATTGTTTATACCAAAATTATAATTATGATAAAATTTGAAGGTAGGCCTTAATTGGATTGTTTAAGGTTGCAACCTTAATGAAACTACACCCAAATATAAAACACACATAAAAAAAATAAAAAATAAAAATAGTAGTTTCATTAAAAAAAGCAAAATAATACTGAAAAAACCAATTTTATGTTTTCAAGTTTTTCTTTTTTTGGGGCAAATATATGAAAAAAAAACAAAAAAACAAAATTTTCATGTCATTAGACAGACACTATAACTATAAAAAAAAATTAAAAAAAGGCTCATTTTCAATCCTCTAAAAGTGGAAGTATCGATTAGGATAAGAAAAGAAGGTATGATAAGGGGAAGAGGATGGAGAAAATATTGAGAGAAAGAAGGAGAAATTTCCCTTTAGAATCTATCAATTAGGAATATCCAATTTTATTTAGGAAAATACTACTTGTATAAAAGGTGCTCTATAGGATTAAAAAAAAAATCTTGAAGAGGTTCCCTTATAGAAGATTATTTGCTTTTGAAGTTGGCTGTCATAGTCGATTTCCCTCTCTAAAACATACATTTCAAGAATATTCCTTAGGGGTGGCAACGGGTCGGGTCAGGTATGGGTTTGGCCGGACCTAGACCCAAAAAAATGATTTGAGACCTAGACCCGGACCAAAAAATTATAATATCTATGTAGTTAACCATACTTAAATATATTTCATATATTGGGACCCGAAAAATATTATTGGACCCAAACCAGATCGGACCCAGACCCGGACCCAAGATTTGGACATGGATCCAACTCACCGAATCCAATTTATGGACCCATACCCAAACGTGGATCAGGTCTACCCCTCGGGTCCCAGGACGGGTTTGGGTGCATTGCCACCCCTGATTTTCCTTAATGTGGCTTGTGAAAGAGATAAATTGATTTTCCCATAAAAGCTTAATATGTCTTGATAAATTAGCAAGAGGCACGAGCTATGCCCAGTTCAAAAATTGTGATTACAATAGAAAGGGTAAATAAGCATAACTTTTCAAGAAAATAAAATATTAGAATTGGGGACTAGGTTTCCATTAATGTAATAATGTTCAGAAATGAGGAAATCTATCTTTGCTTACTTCCAAATTAATTAATCTTTGGTCAGGAAAAATAGATAAAATATTTTCTTGAAAGGAGTCTAGTTACATTGCCTATTGTATATTCCTGAATAAATTGCCAATGAAGAAATATTATAGGAGACATATACTAATTTAGGGGTGGCAAAAGGTCATGTCGGGTCGGGTCCGAGTCTAGCTAGACCCAGACTCAGAGTTTTTAGACTTGAACCTGGACCCGGACTCGATTGGACCAGAACCAAAAAAAAAAACATATATTTAAATTTTATGTTAAATATATATGTGTTATTTAAAGGGTGTGGTTTGTATAGAGGCGAGGCTCTAAACAATCAACTTAAAACACACTTTCAAATAGTGTCGAGAAATGTGGTTTCAATACTGAAAATCTTTGTGATAGCCTTAAAATATATTTTCATATTTAATTATAAATTTAAAGCTTCAAAAATAGTGTAGAACGAGCAAATCTATGAAAATCTTGAAAATTAACTGTCCAAAAATGGGTTATAAGATGCACTATTTCCAAAACTTCAAATTCATTTTTTTCTCATGTCCATGCATTTTAATGTCGAGATGATCAATTTGAGGATATTTGGACATCAAAACAACCTATTCTAGTGAAATAACCTCTTCTAATTTGATTGTTTAAAGCATCGGCTCTATATAAACTTTTTTTTTATTTAAATATTACAACTAAGAATATATAGTTATATTTATTAAAATTTTATATACTAAATGTTGTTTGTATAATAACACAATTTGGGTCCGGTCCGGGCTGGGTCCACGTGGACCCAAATCATAAAAGTATTCACGTACAACATTTGGACCCGAACCCGACCCAAACCCGGACCCGGGTCAAGTCTAGACGTTGGGTCCCGGGTCGGGTTTGGGTCCATTGCCACCCCAAGAGATTATATTAGATTTAAGAGGTGGATTACCTAAGATCAAGTATTACAAAGCGAGAGCTTAAAAAGAAATTAGAAAGAAATTACAAAGTGATTACCTAAGATCAACGATTACCTAATCCATCTCTATACTTTTTTCTTTTTTTTTGACAAAGATCAACTATTATATTAATTAGTAAGAAATTACAATATCAAAGACCAGAGTCTCAGATAAGAAAGTACCCCTTTTAGCAAGGGAATCAGCTAACCCGTTGGTATCCTTGGAAATATGCACAAAAGAGATAAAAAAGCAATAAGAAATATCTCATATTCTTAGCAGTATTGACCGCAGTTCCCACGGTGACCTAGTCTTCTTGTTACACCAACTAATGACGTTAAGGGAATCCTCTTCGATAATAAAATGTTGCCTTATATTTCTGGCCACCAAGAGTTTTAAACAATAAAGAAGGGCATGTAGTTCTACGAAATTAGCCGTTCTATTACCAAGGCGGCCTACATAAGAGAAGATAACTGTTCCATTCCAATCACGGACCACTCCTCTGAAACCAGTCGGTCCAGGGTTTCCCAGAGAACTGCAATCAAAGTTAAGTTTAAATACCCCCAGCAATGGAGCAGTCTATCTTCCTTTGGGCTTGCATTTGAAGAAGTCCAACTGAAAAAGAATAGATAGGTTTCGATTTGACGTCAACTTCAGAGATATCACTCCCTGCCTTCGTGATGGATAGATAAAGCCAGATTGAGTGTAAAATTTTCCCAATAACATTTTCAAAAGGCAAACCTACCCCATCAGAAGTTCTTTTGTTCCTCTCCTTCCACACATCGTACAATATTACCCCCTTGCAATTTGCCAAATAATAATAGAACCAACCTTCGGGAGATAAGGAATTGACAAGTTAGCAAGAATACCTTCCACCTTTGAAGGCAGAACAATTGCAATCCCAAGCTGACTAAAAAACCAATTCCAAATCCCGGTGGCAAAGGAGCAATAGAAAAATAAATGGGCACCAGTTTCACTATCCTCCTTGCATAACAAATAAATATTTGGTAGAATATTTCCCCTCTTAATAAGATTATCAACAATTAAAATCTTATTTTGGACCTCCAACCAAAGAAAGGCAGAGGTACAGGTCAATTCCAGACAATAGCAACCTCATTCATATTCCATCACCATCAATCATGAAATAGTAAATGATACATTGATCTAACTGAATACTCTCCCCACCCTTATCAATATCCAAAACAGCCTCATCAGTAGCATTACGAGGTATGTAAACCTCTTCAAGAAAAAGCAACAAGGCTAAAAACTCAACAAAAAGATAATTTGAAATTCTGTTATATTGAAGAATTATATTCCAAACAACTTGGTTATCTCTCATCTCAAAATAATCAGAGATGAGAGCATTGGGATTTGACATCTTCCGAAAAAACATGGAGAATATATATTTCAAGGGGGAAGGTCCTAACCACTTCTGATGCCCAAAATATATGTTATGACCATCACCTAAGCACCAACGAATATCTCAGTGAATAAGAGGTTTGCATGAGTTAATTACTTTCCAGCAGTACGACATTATCCTCGTACCATTTTTAGAGCCAACCCACATTCCGAACCTATCCACTCCATACTTGGCAGCCACCACTTTGTACCAGAGCTGATCTTTACACAGTAATGCTTGATTGACCAGCTTAATTCTCTGAATCCCTAATACCCCTTCACTCTTGGGAGTGCACACCCTATCCCATCACAAAAGATGGAACTTTATAGCTTTTGCAAAAGAGCTCCATAGGAAATTTCTCATTAAACTTTCAATTTTTTTAGCAACAAACGATTGTATCTAAAGAATGATCATCTGATAAATGGGTAAAGTAGAAAGACAAGCTTTTATTAAGGTTATCCTCCCCCTAAAAGAAAGGTATTTAAATTTTCATAGATCAAGCTTAACTTGGATCCGTTGAATGATTTTTTCCCAAACTTCCATCGGGAGCCGGCCATCCGAAATAAGCATCCCCAAATACACTACGGGAAAATGCTCCACTTTACAACCCAACACGCCAACCAATTCCAAAGTTAAGGAGTCACTACAGTTAATACCAACCATTGCAGGTTTATCAAAATTAACTTTAAGGCCTAACGCAACCTCACAGCATTTTAAGAAAGTGGCAATGTTGCTTACCTGCTCAGCCTCTGCTTCACAAAAAAGTAAAGCATTATACGCATATTGCAGGTAAGAAATGCGATGGCCATGGCATTAGAAAGCCAGAGAAATACCCACTTCTCCAAACATTCTTCACAAACAGACTAAAACATTTTGCATACAATGTTAATAAAAATGGGGAAAGTGGATCACCTTGACGCAGTCCCGGAGAAGCCTGAAGAAAACCAAAACGGCTGTAAAGGACAGAAAAATGCGCAGATGAGAGGCACCGAAAAATCCACTTTCTATATACCTGCCAAATCCCATATTCTTCATTATCTCCATCAAAAGATCTCATTCAACCCTGCCATAAGCCTTTTCTATATCTAGCTTAATGACAACGCCCAGGATTCCCAAGTAAACTTTGAAATTAATACACTTCTAGGCCACCATTACACTATCTGATATCAATCTATCCTTGACAAATGCTGATTGAGGGCCTGAAATAACAACTGATAACACACCTTTAAGGCGTTCCACCAAGACCGTCGCCACAATCTTGTAAAGACTAGTCAAAAGATTAATGGGTCTGATATTACCGAGCTAAGTTATGACAGTTTTTTTCGGAATCAAAGCAATAAAGGTAGAGTTGATTCCTCTAAATATTTCACCTCTCCTAAGACACCCTCTAACCATCTCCAATAACTCCTTACAAATCAAATCCCAGAATTTGTGGAAGAAATTAAAGGAGAGTCATCAGGCCCCGCTGCCTTGTCACCTAGTAGAGCAAAGACAATACTTTTTCATTCCTCCATAGAAACTTCAATTTCCAAGGAGGAGCATAAACCTGCCGGGAGGACCTTAAAACCCACCCTATCTAACCGAGGAATATGTTTCACCTCAGAGGAAAATGCTTTTTGAAAATGGTTGACAATGGTGTCGGACATACCCTCACTATCTTCAGCATTCACACTCTGAATCACCAGACCAAAGACGTCATCTTGACGACACCTAGCATTTGCCGTGGCATAGAAAACTTTTGTGTTAAGGTCCCGCTCCTTTAACCATTTAAATCTAGACCTTTGTTTCCAATAAATGTTTTATGATCTTCTGAGTTCTTTGAGTTCATTCAGTTTGGAGCTTCTTTCCACCATTAGCTCAGGGGACTATACACCTGAATTTTGCATTACTGCGTCCAAATCCTGAATACTACGAAGGACATTCTCCATATTCTTCCTTACTGAGTATCCACTTAATCTTTTCCAATCTATCAATTTATGTTTGATATTGTGAAGCTTATTATGTAATTGAAAATCTAAGGTCCCAAAGGAGATAGTGTTCTCCCAAGTACTTTTGATAAGCTCAATGACTGATTTCTCATGCAACCAACCAATTTCAACCTAAAAGGCCAAGGACCCCTAGATATTGTTTTTCTGCTAAGCAATATGGGGGTGTGATCAGAGGATAATCTTGGCAAAGCTTTGACAGAGGCCAAAGAACAAAACTCAGACCATTCCCCAAATACCAAGAATCTGTCAATTTTTTACATTGACTAATTCGAGTACTACCATTGGTCCAAGTAAAAGCCGCCCTAGAAATAGGCAGATCTAAAAGAGCATGGGACTCAATAAAACTGTTAAAAAGACGCATAGGTGCCGTAATAGATCTTCCATGAGTACTCTCATCAAGCCATTTAATGAAATTAAAATCACCCCCCAAGCAAACAGAATAGCCAAAATTAAAGATGAAGTCAGACATTTCATAAACAAAAAGTTTTTTCAAAGCAAAAGAATGAGGACCATAAACGTTCATTAGACCCCATTGAAAGTCAGAGTCCGGCCCAACAAAACCAACCACCATGAAATTATCTTTCTTAACAAGACAAAAAGAACACAAAAAAGTTGGGTCCCACAGCACCCATAAACCACCACAAGCCCCAATAGAATCAATCCCAGCAAAGTCTACTGCTCCAGAACCCCAAACTTCCCTGACCACCTCTAAAGTAGGACAAGGCAATTTGGTTTTCTGGAGAATAACGATAGAAAACTTATATTTAGATACAAGAAAAAGGACGCCTTTTTTTCTTTTGAGGTCACCCAGACCTCGAACATTCCATGATAGAATAAACATTAGAAAGGCTTAGAGGAGGAAGAGTCATCCCTACTCTTACCGAAAAATGATTATTCCCACAACAATGCTTCCTCTAAAGCTTCATCCAAAGCATCAGGAGCCAACGATGCCGAGGAGGAGCTATCTTACATAACACGATCATGCTGAATTATGACACCTGCTGCAGCAGTCCGAGGGCCACGAGCTTGCAACCTCGCTGAAGACCTCATACCCGTCAAGGGGCACTTTCCTTTCTTCTTCTTCTTTTTATCCTCATTCAGACCAGGGGATTGGCAATCTTTCCCTGTATCTTGAGGCTTTGGTTTTCTAGCCTTCTTTTGCTCTAGAATCCGATTAAAGACCACACTTATGGGCTCATCAAAGTCCATTCCGCTATCAGCGACGATCGTAACAACGTTAGCCCCTGCTTGATCCACCTGTGGCTCATCCGAAGACTTTTCAGAAACCGGCAAAATCACCAAAGACTCCCTCCCTACAGACTGCTCAACATCCAGGCTAAAATGTTCTTCCTCCGTAGGAATGACATGAAGAGGAAAGAGTCCTCCATCTCCACCACTGCGAAGTCAGAACCTTGAAACGGTGATTTCGGAGAAGGCACATTTTCTAGCAGCACCGGGGCCAAAACCTCTTCTTCTAGTTGACTCTGCTCAGCATCCTCATCCACCACCACCAACGCCAACGGGTTGATAATCGAGGATCAAACGAAGGAGGTCGAGCAAGCCTGCGTTTCCTGGCGGCGCGCCTATGAAGCAAGGGATACATCTTACACCTTCTGCTAGCACCAACCGCAAAGCAGCTGTTGAACGAAGATGCTAAAAGAACACAAGAATCACAACTAGAGCCCAGCAGAATTCAGCCGCAACCGCATCCACTGCCTTCACAAGGAATACCGGAAGTTTTGAAGTAGTGAGAAGCTTTGGAAAGAGATGGCTCTCTTCCCATGAATGAAGGTGGCCACGTTACCCCCTTCATCATGACCCTTTTCGAAGATGTAGCCGCGAATCCCACCTACAGAGATTCACTTTATTTTTCCCTATGAATTAACACCTGTGGTCCCGCAGAAAGGGTAGCTGGACCCTGAGGTTCCATAGAAGATCGTGGACCTTCCACATTTAACACGTGTCTCTATACGTAATTGTCCCGTTGTATATCCGAAAATATGTGAGCAATAATGAGTGAAGCTTGTACATGGTGGTCCGTTGGGACCAAATTATTCTGCAACTAAAACACCAAGCTTGGTAGGATAATGTGATTAAGAAATTCTCCAAACATTTTTTATACATCCAAAGATCAAGAAAACGATCTTCTTGTTTTTTCAGTCTATTGACATGTGAAACACACGATACTCACATTTGACACTTTTTTTTTATTAAATTTTTTTTTTTTTGACAATATCATCAACTTTTATTGAAATTGTGATGTAACGGCATCTAATTACACATAAGAAATAAGAACATCATAGATAGAGAGGGTAAAGAAACGTCATATTTAGCAAGGGTATCAACATCCCCATTTGCCGCCCGATAAATATGGGAGAAGGAGATTAGAAGACCAGGTGTAGAGCAAAGTACTTAGCAACGCCTAAAATCACATATGTTTCATGTTCAAAAGACTATGAGATTGACATTTTTAACACCTATATTCATGTCAGACATGTCACACTTATCTATGTCTATAATATAGAGTACATGTAACATAGATGCAGTATACAGGGACTCCAATTCATACTCAATTACATTAATAGAGTTATATTTTCTTGGTCAGGTCTGAAAGATGCATGTTCTATAGCTTTTCAAGTAAGTCAGTTTAGTTCAGCTACTGAACTTCAAGTCTGTCAGACTATACATATAACACCACCTACAAATCACTCATTGAAAGGGATTCTTTTTCTGCTGCAAAAATACCAAATCCTTGCAATTAATTTGAGTATGAGAAGGATTTTTAGTTCTTAAAACATAGGGTGGCAATGGACCCGATCGAACCAGGACCCGGGAATCGACAGGGATACCCAACCTCGTCTCCGGGTATGGGTCTAAATTTTGGACCCGAATATTATTTGGATCCGATTACGGGTCCAGCTGGGCAACCCATACTCGCAATCACATGTATATGATGGCAATCATGTGTCTTTAGGCACACGCTAGGTGTTCATATTGTAACAACATTTGGCCATATTTACAATATTATAGACAAAAAAAGGAAGCTCATAGTCCTAGGGTATATGGTGGTAAAAAAAAAAAGGGCAAACAAACAAAAAGCTTATAATCGTAGGGTCGCAATGGATCCAACCAGACCCGGGACCCAATAGGTCGACCAGGGACCTGACGGGCTCGAGTATGGGTCCAAATTTTGGACCGGAGTACTAACAGAGTCTAGGTCAGGGTCCACCCAGACCCGACCCGTACGAGACCCATTGCCACCCCTATTAAAACATATAATTTGTTAATTTATCAAATGAATGGTCCAAAATCTATCATGGTACAAGAACTGGGTTGGAGCATTTTTTTTTTTTTTTGGATTGCAAAATCAAATGCCTCTTTTTCTCCTTTCAAATAGATCTTGAACAAAGATGATTGGGATTGGGAATAACAAAGCAATTGTGTTTTATCCCGTGGGACCAAATGTGTCAGACCACCAAATCCCCTGTTAGGTTTAAGGACTACTTTAACCCTCTATGACTTTAAATAAGGCAAGATGCAGGTGGACAATCCCAAGACTAATCTCTATTTGGTCTCATAATTTTCTCTCTCCAAAATTATGATGAGAAATTATTATGAAAAATCTCATAATTTTCTCTCTCCAAAGTACAAAATTTGGAGAAACAAAACAAAAGGACATAAAGATAAGTAGACAGACAAAAAGAAGAAACCCGGAGGAAGTAATGCAAAACAAACACACGTACATCAAACATGACATAGAAAATAAGAAAAATAACGTAAATATCCATCATATTTACTGTTATAGATTATTTCCAAAAGTTTATTATTACATCAATACCTTTTTTTCAAACTTCATAACAATTAAAATAAATAAATAAATAAATAACGACTAGCTGCCCATTTTCAGTTTTTTAAAAATCAGAATTTTTAAAATCTGTAAAATTATTACAAATTTATATGTAAAAAATATTTGGGTTTCGTTCAAATATCTTAAAAGGAAGTTAAGCGTTTTTATTTCATTTTTGGGTGGAGAAGAAGAAAACAAATCTATGTAAATTTACAGTTGGTTTTCCTTCTTTGCATTTGAAGTGACCAGGGTTGGGTTTTTTTTAGATTCTTCAAGCTCATCAAATCTCTGTAGTGAATTTGGTAGGGTTTTCTTCTACTCTATACCATTAGTTTCTCCGTGAGGAGAACTCTGCATTTTTTGGCTGTAACTGAGAAATCCGGCTTGGGTTTGATGGTTGGAGAAGTTGGTTTTTAGGGTTTTGAGGATTGAAGTCGAAATGGGTAGCAGGAAAGCAAGGTGGACAATCTCTCTGAGGTTTCGGCCATTGAAGTTTCAGCGATAATGGCTATCGGAGTTCCTGTGCCCTATCTCCATGGCTCCAATGGCTGACCCAGTCATTGTTTCTTCAGGCCAGACCTTTGATAGGAGATGCATCGAGGCCTACAAGGAAATAAGGAAATGGGAGCCCTGGCCATGGCATCCACCCAATTAGACCTTTCAGTCCTAATCCCTAACCTTCCCTTCAAAACTGCCATTTCCAATTGGTGTGATGAATGGGGCTTGAAGAAGCCTAGTCCCCCTGATCCCAAAACTGCGAAGGAGCTTGTGCATTTGCAACGAAGCCCCAAGAATGGAACCAAAGTTTTTTAGGGAAAGCCAGAAGAAATCGAAGGTGAAAACCAAGTTGCAGAGGAAAATCTAAACCCCAAGGATGAAACTAAAGTTGCAGAGGAGGAAAAACCTAGTCCCAGGTTTAGAACCAGATATACAACAGAGGAAAAACCAGGATTCGATCATGAACCCAGAGTTGGAATACAGGAAAAGCCTAGCTTGAAGGATGAAATCCGAGCTAAAACAGATGAAACACTGTGCCCAAGTATGAAAATGGTGCTGGAGAGGAGGTAAAAAGAGAACAACATATAAATTAGGATTTTCAAAATCCTAAATTTATAAATTTTCAATTTATGAAAAACCCAAAATTTTGGTTTTTCAAAAGCATTTTTTCTTATTTTGAAAAGAGTAATAATATTATAGGACCTTCTGCCGCCAGGATCTCAAAAGATCTCTATTAAAGTTGGAAAAAAGTTATCATATGGGTGTGGAGCTTGACTTTTCTAAAGATCCATACTGATTTTAATGGTGATCTTT
>NW_006497475.1:23327-34214 GCF_000471905.2 Amborella trichopoda
AGTAACGTACGTTACGTTCGTTTCGTTCGTTCGTTCGTTTCGTTACGTTACGTACGTACGTAGTAGAGTAGTACGTACGAGAGAGAGAGAGTAGTAGTAGAGAGAGAGAGAGACGTACGTCGTAGAGAGAGAGAGAGAGAGAGGTTTCTTGTTGTCTTTTGCAGATTTGCTTTTCAGGGGACGAATAGAGAGCGACTGTTTATCACTAGAAATAGTTTTAGAGAGAGAAAGTGAACTGTTTATTGAGAGTTGTCTTCAATTTAAATAGGGGCGTGTAAATTTGATTAGTGCTCTAAAGGGCGACAGAGATGGCTTTGCTAAGACATAGAACGACTCAAATCCCTATAGATTCTGTACTGTAGATTTATTTAAGAGAGCGAGCTGTTGAGACGCTGTTTGAGAGAGAGACAGATGATGAGAGAGAAACAGTTTCTTCTTCTTTTTCTTGAAAGAGGCAACAATTTTTGTTACAATTCTCCTGTTCTTTCTCTCTAACTTCTTAGAGAGAGAAAGAGAGTGCTGTCTCTTCTTTCCTATATTTTTAGAGAGAGAAAGTGCACAAACGCGGGTCTAATGATTATTAGCGAGAAAGAGAGCGTTAAGCACTGTTGAGTGAGAGGAACTGCGCAGCAAAAGAGAACCCATAGAGAGAGAAAGTGCCAAGAATGTAGAGAGAGAAAGTGCTTGTCAATGGAGATGACAAGTGCCCTCTTCATTCTCTCTCCTCGGTTTTTTCGTATTGGGATTCCATCTCTCTTTGCCTTTTTTTTTTTAGAGAGAAGATTACGTCAAAATCTATGGTGGGGGCTAGGGACCATGGCCCATTACCCATAGGAGAAAAAGGACATCAAAATAAATGAAAGAAAATAAAGAAAAAATGCTTTTGAGCTTCATTCTCCCTCTTTTATTTGAGTACCCAAGTTATATTGTGGGTCCAATGGTAATACCAAAATACCTTAAAATGGAAGAGAGCGAAAGAGTCCTCCTTATTCTGTTGATTTGGAGAGAGAGAGAGGGCGTGCTCTAGAGAGAGAAGAGAGGGACACTTTAGAGAGAGAGAGAGAGAGGACCCGCTTTTTGTGTTGTTCCCTTGATTTGGGGCGTCTACTGTAGAGAGGGGGAGGAGAGAGAGTGTGTGTTTCAGCTTGTCGTGTTGAACTGTTGATAAGTACTCTAATAGGAGAGATAGTAGAGAGAGTACTCTAGAGAGAGAAGTTTCCCGCTCAATTCGTTGGGAAGAAAGTGAAAGAGACAAGAATACCATGTAGAGAGAGAAAGACCCTATAGAGGGACAGCATCCATTTCTTAGAGAGAGAAGTGGAGTTCAAAAATTGAGAGGAGGGAGAGAAGCATTGCTCTTTTATTCTATTTTATCCATTATTCTCTTCTTTTTTTTCTGGAGAGAGAGTTTTTTTCAAGGGGGAGAGAGAGAGTTTTCTATTTAACATTCAAAAAACAAGAGAGAGAGGGCTTATCGACTTTCTTTTTCTCATGATGATAAGATTTCTTTTTCTTTTATTTGGAAAAAACGAAAGGTAGAAAATCCCCTACTCTTTAAGAAACACCAAAAAGTACCACTTCCTTTTCATGATATGACAGGATGCCCACTAATTTTTTCAATTAGTAGGGGTGTTTCATGTGCAATATCAACCGTCCATTCATGGATCTTAATTAAATTCAATTTCCAGTATATTAGGAATTATAAATTGGAAAATATTTTGATAGGCACAGCCCAATCAAAATAAGTAAAGCCCAACTCAAAACTCCCCGAAAATTGTAGTTTTGGCGTAAAAAAACTATTAAATTGATCATCTCGACCTTGATCATAATAGTACCATCCTATGAATAAGTGATCTCATGAGATCCAAAGTATCTTTTCAACTTTAAATTTTACAGTTTGTATTGAAAATTGATTTTAAAGCCAACACAAAAAATCTTGATACCCCACAAGGTGAAGCTTTACCGCATTACAAAAACTGCATCCTATCTATTCTCCATTTTACTCTTATTATTTATCATATTCATGATAAACTAAAATATTATTGAAAACAAAAAATTAGAAAAATTAGATATTAGCTTCTCAATTAAAATTAAATAATTAATTGTTGTAAAATCTCCTGTAACTCTTTCTTGGATTCCATGAAAATTACCTAAATAACTCATATTTTACCCCTATACCAAAGGGTTGGCTACAACAATAATGTTTTCAATCTCTCTCTCTCTCTCTCTCTCTCTCTCTCTCTCTCTGCTTCTCTCTCTCTCTTCACTTCCAATAGAATTATTTTGTATAAATTGATTGATTCAGAAGGTTAAAGGTCTTTAACCATGCCATCATTCTCTGTAAGGTGTTAGATTTCCAATAGTCACACCAAAACGAAATGAGTCTTTAAATTTGAGATCATGTTGTGTGCAGGTAATCTCACTATAATTCAACATTTTATCAATTAGGGGTGGCCACAGGCCTGGGTTTGGTGGCCCTGCCTTAATCCCCATAGGGCTAGGCCTAGACTTGACCGGGTCAAGAAGGTCCTATTCCAATCCCAGCCCTAGCCCCATCCGGGTCAGGCCAGCCAAACAAATTCTAAAATGAAACAAAAGAATAAACAAGAAAAAAAAAAAGGCCGGCCCAGCCCTACCCTACCCTACCCTAGGGTCGTGGTGGCTGGCCCTCGAGCCACATTTCGTGGTCCAGACCCTTGTCTTTTAAAGTCAAGCTGCCCAGGCTGGGCTGAGCTACCTGGCCATTGCCACTCTTAATCCCCCATATGGATTTATCCAAAAACACCCAGCCCATTGCCACCCTTGTTAATAAGTTATTATCAACATCTTGAAATCCTAAAATGAATTTAGACAGTGAAGAACCATTTTTTGAAAACATTAAATTCTAAATATTAAAAAATTTATATATATATATATCCATGATCATCTAACCTAGATCATGAATCCCTAAAATGGTGGATTAAAAATCTATTCTTAAGATAGGTTTAAGTGGGGGTCCACATATGTATAATATGAGTCGGCTGATTCATAGAAACCCATCCTTATTTTTCCTCACATTAGCATCCATCTGCTAGGATTTTGCCTAACAATGAAAAGGGCGAAGAGCGCCTGTGATCCATAAACGTGTGAAAACCAAGTGATCCGGGACGAGAACGGCCGATCCATACAAGAAGATTGAGAACTGCCGAGTGGGCGGTCTTGGTCTCCCCATTTTGATAGTCAGGCTATCCTATTATGGGTGCGGTTTGTATAGAGTCGAGGCTCTAGACAATCAAAGTAAAGTACACCTTCAAATAGTATTGAGAAATGTGGTTTCAATATTAGAAGTCTATGTGATAATTTTTAAATATATTATTATTTCTAATTATAAAATTTTAAGATTAAAAAATAGTATAGATCGAGCAATTTATGAAAACTTGAAAATTGATGCTAAAAAATGCATTACAAGATGCACTATTTTTAAAGTTTAAAATCCATTTTTTTCTCATGTCCATGCATCTTGATGTCGAGATTATCAATTTGAGGATATTTGGGTATCAAAATATCCTCTAGGAAAATTTTTGAGATGCACTCTAATTTGATTGTTCAAAGCCTAGCTCTGTATAAACTTTTTCCTATTATCATTTGGATATGTTTATTTCCATTTTTTCAAATCCAGATTGCCAAACTAGATGGTCCGGATTCCATCCAATGCAAGGCTGATCCACCTGGACCATCTGGGTTCTAAGTGCATTTTGTATATGTTTAGTGTAGCGAGGGGGAATTGTGATAACGCACCTTAAAGAGAGCGAGAGAGAAGAGAGTTTTAAAGGACGATCCAGGTTAAAAATAGGGGTGGGCACTGGTCAGGTCGGGTTTGGCCGGACCTGATCCCTAACCCAAACAGATAACGTAGGACCCGGATCCAAGCCAAAAAATATAATACGGGACCCGGACTTGGACCCACATAATGTTTGGGTCCAAGATTTGGACCCTAACCTAATCTGTCGGTTCTACTCTTGGGTCCATACACTACATGGTCGGGTCTACCTCGGGTCACAGCCCATTGCTACCCCTAGACTTCTAAAGCACACATGAGCACGACGCGTATGTTAGGGACACCAACCCAAAAAAAAAAGGGCAAATATTTATATCAAGCCTAGGTTCTAAACAATCAAGTTAGAGCCTACCTCAAAAAATTCACTAGAAGAGATTGTTTTGATGCTCAAATATCCTCAAATTGATCATCTCGACATCAAGATGCATGGACTTGAGAAAAAAATGGATTTCAAGTTTTGAAAATAGTGCATCTTGTAAGGCATTTTGGACCGTCAATTTTTAAGTTATTCAAATTTTTATTGATTTGCTAGATCTACACTGTTTTTTAAGCTTTAAAATTTATAATGGAAGATAAATATATATTTTAAGGCTAATCAAAGATTTACAATATTAAAACCACATTTCTCGACACTATTTGAGGGAGGGTTCTAAGTCGATTGTTTCGAGCTTCGGCTTCATACAAACCGCACCCAAAATAAAAAGCGGAGATAAAGGAGAGCAGTAGTTGCATTGTTTGCGTGCACCTTGAAGAGAGAAGAGAGAGAATAGAGTTTTAGAGAGAGAAAGAGAGTTATTGCTGCTTTTTGTGCGTGTACCATATGACAGTGTGAGCAGCAATGGCAGGGGAATGAGAAAGTGGGAAACGAGGTTGGTGTGTGTGTGTGTGTGTTTCAACTTCTGTTCCCTTCTGTACTTCCTTCTCACTACCATCCGTATCCACTCCATTTAAATATGTTTTTTTTGCCGAAATTTAGGAATAATTGATTAAAAGCCGAATTTTTCACCGAAAATTTAAACTATTATTATTTTTAGTTGAATGTATAAAAAAAAATTAGGTGAGGGTCCATTTACCATTCTATTTTGTCATGCATAAAGAAAATCATATTTTCTCTAGCATTTTTTGGAAAAAGAGAAAAAAAATATGATTGTTTACTCTAATGTTTCAAAACCTAGATTAGTAGGGCAGATCGTGCACATGTGGATTTATGTCAGATCGTCGGATTGGCGATTCGGATCGGGTTTATATCGGTTCGAATTGATTATCTAGAAAAATATTTTAAAATAAATAAAATAAAATTTAAAAATAGGAGTTTATGAGATGAGGATTTAGAGTGGACCTAATAACATATTAGATAAGCTTAAAAAAATAAAAAATATATATAAAGATGGTGGTTTTAGAGGGAAGCCGAATTATGACCCAAACCATATTGGAACAACTTCGGTCCCGATAGATTTCCGTTCTAGATGAGAAATTGTCGGGTATTAAAATACGAATTTACCTTGAAAGAATAGTGGAATCAACCATTAGAGGGCATTGTTTTATTTTACACCTTAAATTTTAAGAGCTTCAAAACCTATTTTTTAAAGAAATCAATACCATTATTCAAGTATTTCGAGTTTACGTGATTTATTATTTGTCATGACCCAAATTAGAGATAAGAGGAAGCAAAATAAAGCTACAACTTTATCATAAAAAGTAAAGCTGCATTATGAAAGCCCGCCTAAAAATGTAGTTTCAATGCCGAAAACTTCTTTCATAGTTTGAAATCTATTTTTCTCTCGTGGCTATAAAATTTCAAGCTAGAAAATGCATTTGATGGATTTGTTATTGCCATCATTATCGTTAAAGCTTTTTCCCAAATAATTGGGGTCGACTAGACGAAACCTGGTCCGTCATTCTACTTTATTAAAAGTTATACCTTTAGTGAAGCTATGGATCCCACATTTTTTTCATTTCAATAAATTTATAAAGACTTAAAAATAAATCGTCCAAATAAAGTGATACAAGATACTCTATTTCTAACCCTCGAAATCTATTTTTTTCATATCATTATTGATTTTTCATATCATTATTGAGTCCAGATAATTAATTTAACTAATTTTAGGATTCTTCACCGATTGCACTTCTAGCAATATTTGAAGCATGACCAACTATTTTAAAAATAAATCATCCCCAATTTGGAGTATTAAGAGGGTTGATCTCCCCTCCACAAATTCATTTGCAAATCTTTAATTCATTTTGTCAAATCCTAAATGTCAGCAAATTCGAAATTTCGTGCAAATTTCGCGAAATTTTGGAAGCACGCTGAAAATGCTTTGTCTTTGTTTTGGCTTGGAGTAAAAAGCCTGAAAATGGGTAGAAGAGGAGATATTGACAAAGTAATGATTGCGAGAAATTACCTTTTTTGCCCCTTTAACGGCCAGTGGGACCTACTCTTGTTCCCCTCATCCCCTTAACCTGCAACGGCAATCCCTGCCCTAAAAATCATTGCCCCGTTTTTTTTTTCTTTTCCATATTTTCACTCGGTTTTTTCATTTCTCAACAAAAAAAATGCCTTTGGAGGGAGTAATAAATGCTTTATTTTGAAATTTTAATATCAAATATTCATGTAGAAAGTAAAGCCTTATTCCATTAAAACGTGTCAACCAGAGCATAAATTTATAGATAAATTATATAATGAGATTATTTATCTTTGGTATAAAGGGGTCGCAATTAATTTTGACCGTTAGATGTAAAATTAGGTGGCTGCATTTATTTTATTGACCAAATTCAAAATTCAAAAAAAAACTTCTCAAACTTTGTGATACGCTCAAGCTATCAAATTTTACATCGGATGGTTGTAAGTGACTGTAACCTTTTTGTACAAAAGTTAAATGGCCTCATTGTATACAATCCCAATTTTAAATAATATTCTATCTCATATTTTTTTATTTTTTTTATTACTTTTCCGCGTTCTTTCAAAATTTATCACCCAATGGCAAACACCTTAATCATACCACGATGGGAAGATGGGATATTTTGGTTCTAGTTCAAGGAGCTTCAAAAACTTTATGTTTTGGGTATTTTTTATTTAGCCTTATAGGGCGGGGCCAAAAACAAATGTAGAACAAAAAAAAAAAAAGACGGGTTGGGTCAAATCGGGTTGGTATTGGCTCTATCCTAGCCCTCGGGCCACCGTGTCTGGCCTTCCTATTTTTTTTGCCGTTCCTATTTTTTTTAGGGCCGGACCAAGCTGAGCTGCCTAGCCCATTGCCAGCCCTATATTTATTTAAAATCTATTTCCTAATTGAATGATAGTTTATCTTAAAGATGACTCGAGTCCGACCAGATAAATCATAATTGTTTGTCTGTTGAGTCGGGGCCCAAATCCAAGTTTAATATCATTGCTTGTCCTTGCTCGTTCACTGTTTTCTTATTTTTCTAGAATATCAATTTTTCTTTCCTCTTTAAATCATACGTTATAAATTTTAGGGGTGGCGATAGGTTGGGTATGGGTCGGCTCTGGTTGGACCTATATCCAGACCTGTAAGGTCCCAGGTCAGGTCGGATCCATTGCTACACTATGATTATAAGCCTTTTTTTTTTTTGCCTTCTTTTTGCTATTATATACCCTATGACTATAAACTTCTTTTTTTTCCCCAATAATACTGTAAAAAATTGTGAATATTGTGACAATATGAACATCTAACGTGTGCCTAAAGACACATCATTTCCATCATATACCCTACGACCACATGTACAGGGTCTGGTCGGGTCAGGCTGGACCTGAACCCGGACTCGAACCCAAATAATATTCTGGTCCGAAATTTGGACCCATACCCGAACCTGAGGTCTAGTCTACCCATCATGTCTTGGGTTTGATCAAGTCCATTACCACCCCTACTAAATTTAAAGAATTTAGAATTAAAGAAAAAAAAAATTTAAAAAAAGTACTCGTGATAACTAAATTAGAATTGAAAAATTGTTTCATCCGGGCTGGATTGCATTTCTAGATATACGGTCCAAAAAGTGTAAAGCATCAATTTTAAAGATGGATGCAAGTAGTTGTTCCATTTAAAAACAATAGAAACTAACGGTCCAAATGTTTTTATACTAAAATTATTAGTTTTAGTTTTTTAAATTTATTTATTTATTTATTCATATTCGTGATCTCCATGTTAGAGATTACGTGTCCTTAAAAATTAAGTCTTAAAATCTATTTCTAAAATAGATTTATTAAGAGGCCCACATTTCTACATACGCGGGCTTGGCCGCATAGAAACCGGGTCCATTAGAATTTATGCCCTGAATGGTAAAGGGTTGAGCAAAATCGCAATTGAGATAGAAAATAGGGATATATTTGACCATTATATTCTTGTCTTTCTTTATGGCGTGCTAAACCCAAGCACTTCCGACACCTAGTCTTCTCGCGTGACGCCAGCGCGTGATCTAACACGCGTGGACCACACATGTAAAATTCGAATTCGCAGCTATTAGCTCATACGTGTGTTACCATAACCTTTAAGTTTTAATTCATCTTTTTAATAAAAAAAATATACAAGGAGACCATTTATCTTTGAGGTGACAATGGACCCGGACTTGACCCATACACGCTAGGTATACCCAACACAGGTCTGGGTATGGCTCCAATTTTGGACCTGTGCGTAGGGTCCGGGTCCAATAAAGGATACTCGGATAGTCTCAGGTCTGGGTGTGGGTCATGCTATACCCGACCAAACGAGTACCCAGACCTGAATTTTTAATTTACCTAAAGGCCAAAGCCCCAACCCTAAAATTGTTTCAATACTTTTTGTCATCTCCTAGTTCTCCAAACGGCCAAACCCCATCACCATCCTCTCTCTTTGCAATTCGCCCTCTCTCTGTTTCTTGGAGATATATATCTCTCTCTAGATATCGAATGTTTCTCTTTCTCTCTCAAATCACCCACCCCTCAAAAATTAGTTCTCTGTTGTTCACCATTGTAGGCTTCAAAAAAGAAAGCTCCTAACGAGGTGGTAATGGATCCAACCAGACCAGGGACCCAACAGGACAAACCCGAGACCTAATGGATACAGGTATGGGTTCAACTTTTGGACCCGACGAGTCGAGTCTGGGTCCGGGTCCAGCTAGACCTGATCTATTGCCACCCCTACATTTATCTTTGGGTCAAGGAGGTCATAATTAATCTTGATCGTTGAATGTGAAATTGGGTGGTTGTATTTATTCCATTGACCAAGCTCAAAGCTCAAAAGAATTTTTTCCGAACTTTGTAAAAAATATTGGTTTCTATTTTATCAAAATAGACTAATGAGATTACCTATTTAACATTTTATCCATATATTTATAATTAATAACAAAATACCTATCGAAATATACATGATTTTGACCGGGTAGAAAAAAGATAAAGTCTTAAAGGAAAAGTTTATATTAAGTGCGAGGCTCCAAACAATCAAATTAAACGGCACCTCAAAAGTTTCACTAGAAGAGGTTATTTTGATGCTCAAAATCCTCAAATTGATCATAACGATCTCAAGATGCATGGACATGATAAAAAATGGATTTCAAGTTTTGAAAATAGTGCATATTGTAATGTATTTTTTGACAGTCAATTTTCAAGATTTTCAAGAGTTCATAGATATGCTTGATCTACACTAGTTTTGAAGCTTTAAATTTTATAATTAGATATAAAAACAAATTTTGAGGCTATCACAAATATTTCTGATATTGAAACAACATATTTCGGCACCATTTGAAGGTGTGCCCTACTTTGATTGTTTCAAGCCTTAGCCCTATAGAAACCACACCCAATGTTAAACAGTTGAAACGTGAGGTATATTTTGACATGTTTCCCATGTTGAAAACCAAAAGATTTCATGCTCCCATGAGAGCATACCGTTCATTTAATCCCTCTAGTAAAACTCAATCTAAGGGTATTAGGATCTCAATTATGGAGATGTAACCTATTCAACACGGCGATTAACATTTAAAATAAAAATCGTACTTCGTATGTGCCTAATAAAAATGTTTGGAGATTGACCATTATTGAATTTTTGGAGGGTAAGATCCAAGTGCTGAAGAACAAAAAATTCCATAATCGCCATGTTTCACATCCAACAGCAAAAAATGAATGCGACTTCTTTATACCGAAAATAAATGATCTTATTATATACTTTTCCATAATAATAAAAGAAAATTTATTTGCACAAGTCCAAAAAAATCCACTCCTAACAACAATCTATATCATACATCTTTGTTCAATTTGGCTTATCCGGCTTCTACTGTTTCATAGGCCCATCAATTCAACAACATGTTTATCCGGCTTCTACTATTTCTAGTAATCATGTTTATTACAAACTGAGGTGAACAACATGTTTTTGGCTAATTTTTTTTTAATAGAAATCTATTGAAAGTTTTTTCTTCTCCTATGATAGTTATTAAGACCATACAGATTAGTTTATGGACTTTGTTGGATTCTAACCATTGTCTTTGCTGGTGTGATCTAAAACAAAAACCAAATTTGCTTTAGAACTTATTAAAATCAATGTTCAATCGGTTTTGGCCGGTGAAATTGTTTGAATTTAACGTAATCAGCTAAACAAAAATGATCAATTTTTTTGTAATCTATTTCATACTTTTTTTATCATTTGATAGTTTATACAATTGATTGGGCAAGTCATCAGAATGATTTTGAGTCGACAAGACCGTGTACTACCTTATGGATATACGCATCTTTCGTTGATTAATATTTGTTAAAAAACTACAGCGCACTTTTTATTCACTCTCCCTTGGCCAAGAGACCAATTAAAAGTAATTTTTTATATGAAATGCGAGTTTACTCTCTTAGGAAAAATGTCTAAATAAGGGTATTTTTTCATCTAAAAATTTTGGAATTCACTTTAGAATCACTGGACGAGTATCGAAAACGAAAAGAAAAAGAGAATTAGATATTGAGTTCCATAAATTGTAAATCTAACTAATAATCGAAAAAAATAAAAATAATAAGAATTTAGAATTTTTTAACTAATTTTAAAATTAGAATAGTATATAATATATATATAAGTCGTGGAGGCAAGGCACACAGGGATAGG
>NW_006497475.1:36951-73303 GCF_000471905.2 Amborella trichopoda
GACCCAACCCGGTCATGGTTAGGTCCTAATCCAACTAAGACTCGATTAGGATGTATCTGGATGGGGGTTGACTGCACTGGACCCGACTCATTTACAACCAATTCCTTGGGTTTGTAACATTCTAAGACTAAATGGCTGTTGTATATTTTTTGGACCATTAGATCTAATACTCATCTCAAAATTCTAAACTAGATCAAATACTAGTTAAGAATATACTCAAGCATGTTTCCTAAAGGAGTAATTGTACCGTATGCTTCCATGGAAGCATGTTATATGCCCTAAAAAATTATGACACAGCCATTCAAACTTGGGAAGCATTGTTGCAATGGTCAGGGACTTTAGCCCATTAGGCCCATGTCAAGTTAGCACATCTCTTTATATAATTTTCCCATTTGGATAAGTATTTAAATGGTGGAAAATATTAAAAATATTTTTTAAAAATTTTAAAATTTAATTCTTTTAAATATTCATGATTACATTATCAACCTCTAAAATTTTGGATGTATCCATCTATTAAAAGCTAATTTTTTATTTTTAAAAATAATATATTTTTAAATTATTTTGTAAGCAATTCAATGGGAATGGGGTCTCCTACTTATAGTAGGAATGGAACTCAAGATATCATGTTGGAAACTCATCACCCTAGCCACTTAGCTTTGAGCCTATTCATTTTTTTTATTTTTTTTAATATACTTAAAAAAGACCCAAATAATCTTCATGGTGGAAGCTATTAAGGCCCATTCCCAAAGTTAGCATGTTTTACAAATTTCCTCATTTTTTCAAGGAATTTACATTGTTGCTTTTCATCTTTTTTGAAAATACCAAAAAATCTAAATAGTCTTCATGTTGGAATATGGTATAAAACGTTTTCAGTAGTTTCACATATATCTTTTGAAAAGTTGTTATTACTTTATTCAAAGTAATTTGCTAAAAATCACACATCATTAGTCAGAATAACTAATGATAGATTAAACTTATAGAAAAAGTTAAATAATTGAATGATATTATATACAGTACAAATTATATTTCAAACAACTAATAAAATAATATTATATACGATATATTAATTTTAGATAAGATAATATGCTCTTGATAAGATTTACCATCATCTGAATTGGCCCTTAAATAGCAACATAAAATATGATGGGATTGTATACTATGATATCATCTATCTTTATTACTAGGAGGTCACAATTATTTGTAACCATTGGATGTGAACTTGCATTGCTTGGGGTGTATCCTAAAGTTCGAGATTTTTTTTTTTTTTTTTTTGAATTTTGAATCTAGTAAATGATACTCTTACAACCACCTGATTGAAATATAACAAAAAAAGTGATTGTAACTTTCTTATGCCCTAAGTAAATGATCTTTTGTATAATTTTCCAAATATGACAGGTATTTTTCCCTTTTTGTGTAGTCTTTTCTTGAAAAGATACTTATATTATAGTGCATGTTTCTATTCTGCCTGAATATAAATATGCTCCTCAACTGTCTAATGTCAACAATAGTTGGTACTCCATCCTATGCACTCAAAGTTTGTCATTTTGACTGGTTTGGGCTAACATCTCATCCTTATTATATAATTAAGAGCCCATTGTAGATTCCAGTGTTTCAAAAACTAGATTAGTAGGGCGGACCGTTCACCTACATATATGTGTCAGATCACTAGATCACAATCTAGATCATCTCTGGATTGGTCTAAATTAATAACCTACAAAAATATTGAAATATATATAAAATAAAATAAAAGTTAAAATGAGGGGGTGCGTTATTAACAGGAATTGAGAAAATATTAGATCATCATTATTATCCGAGCTTTAGATTAGGATTCATAAAAAGATGTGACAAAGTTTTATGATGGCTGCCCATTCGAGCGCAACCCTCCTCCTTTATCTAGGCTTGGGACCGGTTGGAGTTTGAGAAAATGTTAAATAAATAAGTGTAAAAGAAAAAAAAGGAAAAAATGTAATAGGAATTCAAGGATGGGAACTGGGCCAGACCTATGCCATCTTGAAATCAGTTCAATCCCAACCTATTCTCATCCAAATCAGTGATCCATATAAGAAACTGTTGAGTTTTAGTTAACATACACATTGTAGACCAAAATTCCTTAGGACATGCTTGCAGCCAGGTGGTCCCCTAAATTGAAAAAAAAGACATGGAGTCAACTAGTGAGAACTCACAAGTCATAGGAATAAATAGGTAATTTTACCTTCATTTACCATCTTTTACCAAGTGTTTGGCACTTCTTTTCATTTACCATCTTTTACCAAGTGTTTGGCACTTCTTTTCATTTACCATTTACCTAAGGTCTTAGATTCTTTATTGTGCGTCCAAGGATAGGAGATTTCACACTATTTAGAAAGGTCTTAAGGAATCTGTCATTTTTTATTTCAATCTTTGCACTTTTGAGACATTTAGCTACCATAAGTAAATTTTCTAATAAGTTGGGATAATTGTCACTTGCTTAGGACATAGCATCGCATGTCACTAGGCTTCAATTCTCAATCCCCCATCATTAAAGGTAAGAAAAAGAAAAAGGTTGGGGATGATCCCAAGTGCTCAGCTCATCTGGACCATCAATCACGAGGGATTATGCCATATCGACCATCAATCTCTTGGCGAGGACAAAAACTAGGTTTTCACCTGCTACAAAATTGGCTTTGCCTACAAGTTGGATGTTCATGAAACTAGAGCCCATACATGTGGAGTACATATAAGACGCTTGGGCATTTACAGTGTTTCAAAACAATTGGTGGGGTGGATTATCCACCCACGTATCTTAATTTAAATTCGTCATATCGATCGGCTAGATAATCCAATCAAATAAAAAATAAAACTAAAAAGAAAAGGAAAAAACCCCCTCAATTAGACGTAAAAATTTAGAGCAGAATGACAATGAAATAAGGTGGTGTAGATACCCTGATCAACTAAAAAAATTATGGATAGGTCAAAATATCTCAGATATTTTTAACCATCCACCCCACCGGAACCCCTTTTCATAAACCTATCCTCCACCAAACCAATATTGCTCTAGTGGGACCAAAGGCACCAAGAGGCGAGACAAGGCAAGACATACTCAGAACGATCTGACTATAAAGTACCTTAGAAGGGAAGGCTTTGATGTTGCCCCAACAACCATCAAAGCCCAAAAGTCTGAAGACGACAAACTAAAGGCACCTCATTTACTTAGCGGGAGACCCGAAAGACCAGAGGTCTGGTGCCATTCTCACTGGCGCCAACGCCAATGAAAATAGCTCCCATGAGCTTTGAAAAGTGACCAGAAACCCAGCGGCAGTGCCAATGCCGCCAACCCCATTCCAAATAGCACCAGGCTCGAAGAACTCCACCAATCGGGAAACAGCCTGGTCGAGAAGACTGAGATGACATGCTGACATGTCAGTCTGTACCTATCGACATTACAGAAGTCAATACAGCCTATGGTTGTCGAATTTCTATTGGCCGATGAACTGACGAAGTTACATAAAGACGACGTGTCAGCTGGTATTTGGCGACATTCTAAATGCCGCTGGCACCGACTCGAAACAACTTCAAGCTGTAATTGGTCCATCAGAACTAGACCAGAGTCATCGGAACGCAACACATGTCCAAAACAAGATTTGAAGGCATTCGGAACGTCGTCGGCGCCATTGCCAATGGCGCCCAAACACTAATAGGGCCGTATCGACCACATTAATTAGCAATTAATATTTGTTGACCGTCATTATTGTTACATTAATGACATGGCTAGAACTTTGATAGTTCGAAAATCACACAAAACTTACCTACAAGCTGTCCTCGGTCCATTTTTCCTATAAATAGCATCCCTTGCCTTAGTCTTAATGTCTGGATCTAGATGGTTTGAAGCTAAAACTATGTCCGAGCATCCTTAATCTTGAGCGTAGGCTCTGGACAAATATCCCTTAATCTTGAGTTTAAACTTAAGATTGAGAGAAAAGCCCCAAGGTGGGCCCATTTGAGCAATCTCCATTCCATCCAAAGCCCTCAATCCAAAACGAAGCTACCAACCCTTTTAAGCTACACTATCAAACCGAAGGCGATCCGGATAATCAGACCTTTTGAGCCCCCTTTCTTATATTTCTACTTGCCCTTGTTAAAAATCATACAACCAACAGATCTGAATCGGCGTCGACACTGGGTTTCGGGCCTAGGGCTCGGCCTAAAGTATCATTTTCTTTTCTCTTCTTTTATTTCTTGCATTTATTTCCCTTTTAATTATTTTTATATAATTTTCATTATTTTCCCCTATTTATGACCTTATTTACATTCTCTTGTTTTCATTTAATGTAATATTTATTACCCATAGATTAACTATGTTTAATCCTCTCTTTCTTCTTTAGCTTCTGAATTCTTGATCATTTTCCTTTTATTGGTTTGTATTTATTCCTTTTAGTTTCTTACATTTATTTTTCATTCTTGTTTTCTTTATTTGATAGTATAAATCTTGTCCTCTTACCCAATCTCATATTCTTTATTTCATAGTTATTCTTCTTTTTTTTGTTGCATTTATTTCTTGTTAAGCTTGTTGCATGTATTCCTCTCTCCATTTTTGTTCCTTTTATAATGTAAACCTCTCCCCCTTTCTCATCTCTTCTATTAAATGCATGTTTTCTTTTATTTATTGTGCTCCTTTTCTTTTAGTTAATGGTATTTATTGTCTTATCCTTCTTTTTACTCTATCTTGTAGTTTAAATCTCATATCTTTCATCTCTCCCATTTTCATGCGTTCTTTTATGTTTACTTTACTTTTTTCCCTTATATTTTGTTAAATAGTTTAGTCTCTCTTATCTTTTTCTTATCTCTTCCATGCTATCTTATTATTTTGACTCCCATCTCATACTCATATCTCTTTGTCTTGCTGATAGCTTCTTCTTTCTCCTTCATATTCACTCTCTCATTTCTTTAATCTTCACTATCTCTTTCATTTGATGTTATGCATGTTTAGTTTAGATAGTAGCTTAGATTTTGTAGTCTCCATTTACTTTACTTTCTTGTTCTTCTTGCATTTTTTAGGTTCTTAACCCCTGTTTACTTGTATTTCCCTTGTTTATTATTATATTTATAGTTTTTCTCTGTTGTTCTCTTTCTAAATCTATTTTCTTAAAAGCTCATTTTTATCTTAAAGCCCTTTTTGAAAGCTTTTTTGCTGATCCAAGAGGGATAAGTTCTTAGGATCTGATTCTCCCTTGGGGCATAATTTGACGGGACCCACATTCTTCCAACTCCTCGATTTGTTTGCACCGAAAACCAAAGTGGGAGTGAAGTTCCTTGCCCGCATTTTCGAGTATAAACAAGTAGAAAAAAGAACATCTAGAAAAAGGGCTTCATAGTGGGATAGGGCCCTTTCCCGATACTTGCCTAGTCCCTAACGATTACCAATCTAGATCAATGGTTTTTAAATCTATGGGCACATATAATCAATCGTATGGATCACAAGACTAGATATTTTCAAGACATTTGTGTGATTAATAGATTAAGTTGATTTTTAATACCTTAGTGTGAATAGTATGGGACGTAGGAGTGGCAACCGGTTGGGTTGGGTTTGGTTGGGTTGGGTGGGGTCCAAATCCGGCCGGATCCGGACCTAGACCCAAAAAATGATATGGGACCTGGACCTGATCACACCTGACCCAAAAGTTAAAATATCGATGTATTTACCTATATTTAAATGAGCAATGATTTCATGCAACCGTTGAATAATAATATGATGCAACAACCTTTAAAAGCCATCTTATGGCTATTTGTTTGATCCAAATTTTGAAATATACACTCTTTTCATTCTAATGAACAATCACAAAAAAGAAAAAATTGAAAATACAACCTAGACAGTATTTTTTTAGCCCAATTAAGATAGGCCTTTCATTTTGGTGATATGCTTAGATCTCGGCCTTAGAATGAATTTTTCATTTCCAATTTTTTTGGATGGCTTTATTATCATTAGATGAACAATATTAAAAAATAAAAAATTGATTTTGAGTTTATAAAGGCTAAGATCTTGAGTTCACAAAATGAATGGTCTAGATTCGTTTTTGGAGGGGACTCATTTTGACCATATCTAGAGATGAAGAGAGTGTGTGTGCAACATTTGAGGTCTTATAAATACCACAAACATAGTGTTCTAGAAGTGTCGTTGCATTATACTATGATACAACTATTGCATTGGATCATTGCTCATATTTAAATATATTTCACAAAAAATATTGTTGGATCCATATCCAAATAATGTTCGGGTCCAAAATTTGAGCCCTAACCCCACCCAGCGGGTCCAACTTTTGGACTCATACCTGGACTCGGATCGGATCGAGGTCTATTGCCACCTCTAATAGGACGGACAACTAGATATCCTTTTCCTGAAAAATATAAGAGTTTAATGGATCCAAATTTTACTCATGTACACCTCATTTATTCACTCCAAAAAAAAAAGAAATGCATACACATTAGAAAAGAGAAAGTTACACGTACATCCTATATAATTACCTTAAATTACAATAATCCCTCTCAATTTTAAAATATTATGCCCATCTATTTTTTTTCCATTTTTCCCTCACTATTATATTGAAAATCCCCTCACCTCATATGTTCAAAACTTAGTGACTTTGGATTTCCAATGTCTGAAGTCATAAAGTAAACCTAACTCCTTAGGTAATCCAATGTCCTTATGACCTTGTGATTACGAATAATCAAAATCCGAAGTCATAAGGTAAACTTTGAACATATGAAATGAGGTCAAAATAGGAACCAAAAATCCAAGACCAAAAAAAGATGCGCACATAATATTTAAAATTGAGAGGGATTTTAATAATTAGGGTAATTATATAGAATACATAGGTAATGTTCTCTTAAGAAAAATGAGAGGCAAACCAGGTCCTTGACGATACAAATCACCCCCTCTCCTAAACCTTACCTGTACGGCATACATAGTTGGCTTACATAATCTCTATTAGAATCTGAGCCCGGAATCATTCTATGTAGTCGGAGATCAAAACATTTATTAGGCTTTTGTAGTAAGTTGATGAGTTCTTTTGCTGTTTTTGTTATAGGAAACATACTAATGGCGCTCATTAGAATCTCTATGATTATTTAATGGAAACAGTTTTTATAAAGCCGAGGCTCTTAACAATCAAATTAAAGCGCACCTCAAAATTTCAGTAGAAGAGGTTGTTTTGATGCCCAAATATCCTCAAATTGATCATCTCAACATCAAGATGCATGGACATGAGAAAAAAAATTCGATTTCAATTTTTGTAAGTAGTGCATCTTGTAATTCATTCTCGGGCCGTCAATTTTCAAGATTTTCAAATTTTTATAGATCTGCTCGATCAACACTATTTTTTAAGCTTGAAATTTTATAATTGGAGATGAAAATATGTTTTAAGGCTATCACAAAAATTTCCAACATTTGAAACCACATTTCTCAACACTATTAGAAGGTGCACTTTACTTTGATTGATTAGAGCCTTGGCTCTATTCAAACCACACCCCTATTTAAGTACTTGTGATGCTTTGATAGTTTTTGTCGAATCAGTATTTTAAAAACCGCCAATTTTGACATAGAATTATTGGGATTTATCCAATTTATAGTCAGAACTGAGAATCAATCTGATGTTGATCGATTCATAAGGTTCGGCCAAAGAACTGAGCATATCAAGTAATTTGATAATCTAAATTGATTGGATCATCCAACTCCTACCTATTTCATTTTTCTATTATTATTCCAATTTTTTATTTTTAAATTGAAAATTACTGTTTAAATTTTTCTTGGACCAATTTCCACACTAGAGAATTGGTTCGATGTGGACTGGATCGGTGATCCATATGATTCAGCCGGCAACTATGTAGGGACCTTGGGAAGCCCTCTCTTGTAGAACTAGGAATCCAAAATACTGGAATCCCACCCAAGATTGTGTACATAATTGGCTACATGTAAAATAGATGAATACAATAATAAATCGAGTGTAAGAAATAAAACAAAAACAAAATCACACCACAATACAAGATTTACGTAGTTCCCCATAAAACTACATCCATGACCTCAGCAAGTTGAAGCCCACTTTCTAAATGAATATTACAACTTTAGGTTAGAAGAAATATATCTCTCTCTAACCATCGATAAGAACCCCATCGATCTTCCTTTCTAAACCCCCTCTCCTAACTAAGTAACATTGCCGATCAATCTCATCTTTCCCATCACTATAGCGCTACCCGAAAGAACAACTTGAGAGCTGCTAAGAGGCTTTCTCTATCTATAAATAGAAATTGAACCAATCCAAAATCCCATGGGAAAATCTCCCAATTCTCTCTCTCTTGGAGACCCATCTCCTTCTTGGAGATGTCTTCTCATGAACCCCCAAAAGAAGTGACCCTTAAAGGATGAGTATTATGTCATCATTGACTCCCTCTTTTTCGCTGCCCAAAGAAACCTCTTATTCTTTTTACCATATTACTCTTAATCTTCAAGAGAAAAACATAAGAGTGGTGATTTTGACTATCACCAAACCTAACAAACTGATAACAGCTTTCTGTAGGGGTGGACATGGACCCGGACCTGACTAGCGACCCAAAGGGTAGATCCAATCCAGGTCTAAGTATGGGTCAAAAAATTGGACCCTACGGGTGAAGTCAGGGTCCAAATCTTGGACCCAAACACTAGTCGGGTCCAGGGTCTGATTGGCTACGGATCCGAATTCAATAATATTTTTCAAGTCCCAATATATAAAATATATTTAAATATAATTAAATACATAGTTTAATTTTGAGAAAAATTTATACAGAGCCGTGGCTCTAAACAATTAAATTAGAGCCTACCTGAAAATTTTCACTAGAAGATGTTGTTTTGATGCCCAAATATCCTCAAATTGATCATCTCGACATCAAGATGTATGGACATGAGAAAAAAATGGATTTCAAGTTTTGGGAATAGTTCATCATATAATGCATTTTTGGACTGTCAATTTTCAAGATTTTAAAGTTTTTATAAATTTTCTCGATCTACACTATTTTTTAATATTTATATTTTATAATTAAAGATAAAAATATATTTTGTAACCACATTTCTCAACACTATTGGAAGATACGTTTTACTTTGATTGTTTAGAGCCTCGGCTCCATACAAACCACACCCTTTAATTTTTGGGGGGGTCCGGGTCTTGTGAGGTCCCACCCCTAGCTTTCCGATTCAGGTCTTAAAACATTGACCGAACCTTCTACTGTTTGCCTAGCCTTCCTTCCGTGAGCTTTGGATTCCAACCTTGGACATTGGGCCACAATGTTGTAGCATGTGCCTTAATTGGCGACATTAACTTTTTGCTTGGCTTTAAGCCAAGGATTTTATAGCACACTACCTGTACTACGCTGTTGGCATGCTGCATGTTCTCTCCACCATTTATCACGACGAAGGAAGATAGTGCACTGTTCCTCCATGTTGGTAGACCATTGTTGGCGAAAGGTTTATCTTTCTTTATTTGCCTTTTTTTTTTTTAGATTAAAAAAAGTTTCATCTTTTTTTTCTTTTTTTCATTTTCATAGTTTTTATTTTTCACGCTTATGGCATGGAGCTAGTCAAATTGTAATGAGTATCTTTGAGTAGCACTCTCATTCCACATAATTCTTTTGAGGAATGAAATTGTTAGTTATTATTAAAAAAAAAGGTGCAGTTTGTATAGAGCCTAGGCTCTAAACAATCAAATTAGAACCTATCTCCAAATAGTTTCATATTTATTTTTAAAGTTTAAAGCTTCAAAAATAGTGTAGATCAACATATCTATGAAAACTTTAAAATATTGGAAATTGACGGTCCAAAAATGTGCTACAAAATACACTATTCCCAAAACTTGCAATCTATTTTTTTCTCATATATATGCATCTTGATGTTGAGATAATAAATTTGAAGATATTTGGGCATCAAAACAACCTCTTTTAGTAAAATTTTCAAGGTAGGCTCAAATTTGATTATTTAGAGCCTAGGCTCTATATAAACTTTTCCCTAAAAAAAAATAGGTGGGATTTGTATAAAGCCCCAACTTTAAACAATCAAAGTAGAAGGTACCTCAAAATTGTACTGAAATGTAGTTCTAGAGACCTCTTTAATGGCTTGAAAATCTATTTTCCTTCCGTAACTATATAACTTATAGCTCTAGCAATATTGCAAATTAAACATATCTATAAATGTTAGTATTTTTTTGTTTTGTACAGATGCTTATGTGTATTTCAAAATAGAAAAATTGTTTCATGCGGGCTAGATCGCATTTCTATAATAGGCGGTCCAGTGATATAAAGCATCCATCTTAAAGATGGATGCAAATAGATGGCCCATCTAAAAAAACAAGTGCAACTAAAGGTCCTAATTTGTTCTTAATATAATTATTATTTCTATTTTTTAAAAAAAATAATTTCATATTCATGATCACCATGTTAAAGATTAGGATCAAATTATATTTAAAAATTAGTATCAAATTATATTTAAAAATATATTTATTGCCAAGCCCGCATATCTACAATATGCGGCCTGGCCGGATAGAAACTGTGTCCCTTCAAAATAATGTAGTGTGTTGTCTATTTTTTTCTAAGCTTTATTTTTGTAGAGAGAGAAAAGTGTGGGCTTTTAGTCCCACATTGAAGAGGAGTGTGGATTGTGTGGTATCTAAGAGCGGACATTATCAATCTTATACTCTTTGAACAAAAGTGAGAATGATGGTGCATACGCTGAACATACGAAACGTGTGACATACATATGTGCAGCCGCTTGTTGGCATATGCTTGCATCATTGCATGAGGCGCCCGTGTACAAGTAGGGCTCGAGGCTTTGATATCGTTTTGCAAGGAAAATCCAACGGGCTCTAGCCGTTGAAGACTCAAGGCACCTAAAACTGATAGCAAGCTTAAGATGCATGTAACTGTTCACATGCAACGGCTAATAACCATTGAGGAAAGTTATTTGAGTTCCTAGAGCTCTTTGTAAAGTGTAATAGCATGAAACTGATCACTTGATTAGTAAATTCGCAGCCACCAAGCACCCTATATACGGGACTATCTTTTCCATTCTCAATATACTTTTTTCATACCATTCTCTACCAATTTTCAGATAGCATAATAGAGCACTTATCCCTCTCTCTCTCTCTACTCGTTTTTCTCTTATTCTCTCTAAAAACATAAGACTGGTGTCTACAACGGGCTTCTTATTCGTATACATAGAACCTTGAAATAATGAAGAGAACATTATGTTTTTCTGTATTTCTAAGACGAATTGCCCTTTTTATGTACACCAACTGCAGTATCGAAGTGGAGTAAGTATCGTCTAGAGAAAGTACTGCTATGTGCCAAAAAACAACAGGGTTTTTGCCTACTTTATTTCTATTTTTTGCCTCAATTTAACCCTATCAATTTTCCAACAATACATACTTAAAAAATCTTGCAAATAAATGGTATATACTAGTGTGTTACAATATGCATTATTTATGGGACTTCAAATCTTGTTTTTCATGTCCATGAATCTCGTGGTGGAGATGAATAATTGGGAAGCTCTCGATACCAAAATAATATTTTTCAATGGGCTTTTTAAGGTGCGCCTTACTTCTATAGCATAATGTTGATAATATAAACTCTCTTTTATCCAGAAAAAGAAAGAACCCACCTCCACTTCCCCCTTAGTGGGACCTACTACACTACAACATGTAGTGGTGAACTTTCTTTCAAGAACAACAGTACTTCAATGGTTTTAAGGGGTTTAGTTACAAATTAGCCTGTAGAAACGAGAAATGTTTACATGTAATCTAACCCATTCCGATGAATAGAGCAACCGTTGCATGGAAGAGATGTCCCTCCTCATTAATCCAACGGTTTTAGGGCCACCTAATGAGTATTAAATTCCTTGCAAAAAAATTTCTATAAGCATTAGCTACTTATTACTTGTAATTGTGCATATGAGAGGGAGGGGGTGTGGGGGGTTCCAATTATTAATTAGGGGTGGCTGGCTGGACCCAGACCCTGACCCTGACCCAGACCTAATAATATAGTGTGGGATCATTACTTAAGTAAAAAATTAAAATATCTTTGTATTTAACTATATTTAAATATATTTCATATTTTGGACCCGAAAAATATTACCGGACTTAAACCCGATTAAATCCGGACCTGAATAGTATTCAGGTCCAAGATTTAGATTCAAAACCGAACCGTTGGGTCCAATTTTTGGACCCATACCCAGACCCGGATCGGGTCTACCCCTCTTGTTTGGGGTCAGGTCCGGGTCCTTTGCCACCCTTAATGGAATATCTCTATAAAAGATTATTAAAGGAGTGATTACGTAGGAGTTATGGAAGGAGAGAAACCGTAGAACATTTGAAGGGGTGAGTCTCACTTTTGATAGAATGTGTTAAAGAATAAAGCATGAGGTTAGGTATTGGCTGGCGGCATCTAAAGAAGGCGCAGGTGTCTCAAAAGTAGATATGATTATCAATCTTCATAATCTTTTAACGTCGGGATAACCTATGGTTTGATGCAGAAGTATTTGAGCTCCACTCTCATCAATGGATTCAAAATTTCTCACTCAGAGAGAGAGAGAGAGGGAGAGAGAGAGATTTTGGAGGTTCTAACAATATTAAAAAACTTATACTTAATAGCTACTACAGACAATGTCTTACTTTGCCAAAAAATTAGTATAAAGTTTGGTTCCTACTGCTGAACTACCATTAAAAAAAATCACAAACAAACAAAATTACTCAACTGATGAGGTTCTAACAATATTAAAAAACTTGACTCGGCTCAGCACCTGGGCTTTGTCCGAGTCGAGTAAGCCGTGGATAAAAAAGTCTTAAATAATAATAATAATTAAAGATTAAAATAAATTAAGAAATTAAACATAGTAAGTCATAAAATAAACTGAAAAAAACATTAAAAGTCAAAATAAAATGGAAAAATATATAAAACATAAATTTAAAAAAATTGATTTATAGTTGGAGATATTTCAGAAAAATCCAAATATAGAAATATAAAAATATGGTAAATTACAAATCATTGTAAAAAATATATATCAAAATTAGATATACGATATTTATAGGTTGATTTTATGATCGAACTTTTTTTTTTTTTTTTTTTTTTGTACTTTTTTCAATATCCCAGTGTTTTACCCACGTACTTGGACTTAGCCCGAAACACGGTTCTAAATGGGCATTACAATGGCTTTGGGAAGTTTTTTATTGTCTAATTCTCCAAAGCTGAGAGAATTTCAAAGTAACATCATTGTTTTCTATATCATAGGTAAATGTCTTTACATATGTACTAATATGACAAGTCGGCTACCAAATGAGCCAAGTGGGGTTGAGCCTCAATGCTAGGGTCGGGTTCAGAGTAGCCTGTTTGGCCTGCAAGCCGTGCCTAGGCTAGCATGGTTGTATAACTTCAGGTCCAACTTCAGAATTTTCTTTTTTGCTGGACTTTTTAGATCAACTTACTTCTATAACATAAAGTTACAACCTGAGAATGGGGTTGGGGTCGTGGTGGTAGAACTAGTTGTCCTCCAGCTAGGATTTAGGCTTCCATTCTCGCTTAATGCTTTAAAAAAATCACTAAGGATTTAGAAACGGGTAGGGGCTCGTCATCCCTATTGAATTTACCCCCAAAAAAAAAAGTTACATCCTTATATAAAACTTTTACTTGTATAGTTTGTAGTGGAAGAATAAATGTGTTAGATCTCATCCCTTAATTGATGGTATCTCATCAAGGGATATATAGCGTATTAGATCTCATCCCTTAATTGATGGTATCTCATCAAGGGATATATAGCTTATATGTGCGTCTCTCACCCCATAAATTTCTTTGATCTAAGGCCCATAATGCTCTTTTTTTTTTTGCCAAATATTAATTTTTTTTATTAATGAATGGAAATTACATAAAAACTGTTACATTTATCAAAAGTCCAAAATAAAGAGTCACCACTCTTAACAAAAAAATCTGCCAGATTATTCGCTTCGCTATAGACATGTTGAAACGAGATCATAAAAGATTCGACCAAGGCCCATAATGCTCCTTCTCAAAAGACTCTTACAAGCTCCTTAAAACCTTAACTTACTTCTAGGTAACAAGAAGGGGTCATATTAATAACGTTTCTATATGATATCATTCTACCAATATTTTCACTACTAACCAAGGCCCATAATGCTCCTTCTCAAAAGACTCTTACAAGCTCCTTAAAACCTTAACTTACTTCTAGGTAACAAGAAGGGGTCATATTAATAACGTTTCTATATGATATCATTCTACCAATATTTTCACTACTAAAGACACCTCGAACCCACATCTAGGGGTGGCAATGGGTCTGAGCCGGACCGGACCTGATTGGACTTGATCAAAAAATAAAAAAAATATATATTTAAGTATTATGTTAATATATGCATATATAATTTAAATTTTATAATTTAAAATATTTAGATATATTTATTTAAATAATAATATTATTCGAGTTGGGTCAGGTCGGATCCACAAAGACCCAGACCCGAATGGTCATTGGTCCCGTAGTTGGACCCAGACCTGACCTGCCGGGTCCAATTTTTTGACCCATACCCCAACCTAGGTCAGGCTGGGTCCATTGCCACCCCAACCCACGTCCCTCTTACCTTAGCTTTTCTTTGGTGTGGACAATTTGGAGGCATTTTGGAGCACATTAGCAACCTCATCTAGAGAAATTCTCGTGTCCCAAAAGAGTGCCCTCTTGATCCTATTTTGTGAGACTTAAACTTCCCTTGGCTTCCCAAAACTTGGAGCACGGTGGGCATGATTCAGATGCTATTGAATGATGAAATCCGGAATATGAGGTGTAATCAGCCCTTGAGGTAATCTCAAGTCTCATAGTTTGTTTCATTGGCTTCCCATGGTCCTCATGTTTGGTAACTTCAAAATCATTTGTGTTTATGTATGTTAAATGTTTGTAGTAAAGTTTTTGTAAAAATTCATGCACTACTCTTGATATAATAGTGCTGAAATTTTGGCAAAGTGCGTATTGGATCATTGTAAACAATCTCAAGTGGGTTTTGAATGGAAAAGTGTATTGGGGAAACTTAGGTTTTATTTCTCGGGCCTTGGTTAGAGCTATATATTTGTTGATTATGAGGTCATTTTGTGAGTTTATTGTTGTAATTTGCAATGGGAAAACTTTCTATATTTCCAGTGTTCTATATAAGTTACATACTTCCCCTTCTATGCAGCCATCTAATTTAGATCAAGTGAGCTATTGGCCATTTGATCTAGATCCAACGTCTCATAGTGTTTTATTTTTTATTTATTTTTATACAAATCATATGAATAATAAATTTAGTATGTGACATCATCTCAATGGAGCGTACCTAAAAAAATACTCTCAATAAAATAAAATAACTAAAATACCTAGGAAACTTTCAAGGGTATTTTTTATCATTTTATTTTATTGATAATAGTTTTTTATATTTTTTACAGGTGCGAGTTCAAGAGAGGGGTGAACACCAAAAATTTTGTGTCAGAATATTTAGTAGAAAATTTTGAAAACAAAACAGTATAGATGTGTGATATTATGATTGGACCCATCTTAGTTGTCCATTTAAATCGAGCGGCTTGATAGGGGGAAGTATATAACTTGTATAGAAAGCTTTACCGAAATTGAAGGACGTCAAGAGATATAATTTAGTATCCCAAACTCAACTCATTTTCTTTAAGGCGCTGTTTGGTTCCCTAAAAATGGATATTCTGGGGAGATGCATCTTTTGGGATTGGTATCTCCTGGAATTCGCATCTCTTAGAATATAGGTAGCATCTAGTAGGAGACTTGGAAGATGCATGTCCACTGTTTGGATTGTCAGGAAGATGTATCTCCTTGAAATTATACAATATATTATTAATATAATGATATTATATAATTAATTATTTTATATAACATAATATATTATAATATTATGTATCTTTTATAATATAAAATTACTTATATATGTAACGATAATCACAATATATAATTGCCATATCTACATATGATATAATCATAATTAATTATAGTGTTATAATATTATACAATAATATAAAATTGTATTATAATATTCTATTATATATTTTATAATATTATATATTGATTATATATTACAATATTATATATCTATTATAAGATACAAATTACTTATACGTAACATATAATTAATTATGATTATTATATATTATTACTATAATTATATATTATCATATATAACTAGTACATTCATTAATGTTAATTATATATTAATATATATTTGAAATATTATAATATAATAGCATATAGTATGATAATATCATGCTATAATATAAAATTATATTATAATATTTAATTTCTTCCTGCATCTAAACCCTTAAATTTGATATTTCATTTCGTATATAAATTGAATACTAAATAAAGGGAAAATAAAATTGAAAATCAATAGAAAATAAAAATATGATATTTATGCAATATGAGCTTCGGGATTGAGATAAATGAGAGCAGACCACACTGGATGAAGGTGTGCTCATTACCCATTGTTGTTCTTCCACATTGATCAGAAGAGCCATTGCTGTGCTTTGCCTCGTTACTTCATGTTTGAACCTTTAGATATTCAAACTTAGACTTGAAACCAGCGAACAACTGAAACTTATGACTAGCATTTCAAGCATAAGCCGCTTTTGCATATCCGCAGGAAGACTCACACGAGCAGGCAGGAACTGGTTGATAGAATAAGGTTATTATAATAAATTAATTATTATATTATATATATTATTTATGTATTTATTATAGAGTAATGATCTTATGATACCTTCCCACATTCATGTGCGTAAGACCTCAAAGGAACGCCATTAAATTTGGTACAAAACTCTAAAAAAGTCAATCCCACGTCCACGTGACAGTTTTTCTAGTTGTGTACCAAATTTAATAGCGATCCTTTATGATCCTATACACATGGCTGTGGAAGGGTCTCATAGGATCATTACTCTTTATAATATTATACGTATATTATAATATACAAGTTATTTAGATATATTAATACATAGTTAATTATAATTGTAATATGTATAATTATTATAATTGTATAATTATTGCAAATAATTAATATGTTAAGCATATATTTTATAATATATATTTTTACAACTTTAGAGTTTGGGGTTTTTTTTGGGCAAACCTACTCTCTAAGATTATCGCAAGTTTTTGGGGCTATGGCTTTCTTTTGATCTCCCGGATATGTTAATTCCACCTATTTTAATGGAATTGACATTTCTACAAAAAAAAAAAAAAAAAAAGAAATTAAAAAGTGGAAATCGATCTCGACAACCAAGTGGGTCTCCCACACTAAGAGGATATCCAAAGATTTTAAACAGCATTTAGGGGCCTTTTTCCATAGGATGGATCTCCCAAAGATCCATTTCCAAGGAACCAGGTGGGTCCGAATAGAGATATAAAAAACAATAACAAACAAGAATTCAAAACTCACTTTGTGGTCTCATTGTTTAAGTTTGGATATAAATATTGCTATATTTCCTTAGAATATTTTTCTGCTTTGGAAAAAGTTTATATATAGTTGATCCTCTAAACAATCAAATTAGAGCTCACTTCAAAAATTTCATTAGAAGAGGTTTTGATGTCTAAATATTCTCGAATTGATCATCTCAACATCTAGATACATGGACATGAGAAAAAAAAGTGGATTTCAAGTTTTGAAAATAGTGCATCTTGTAATACATTTTTAGACCATCAATTTTCAAGATTTTCAAGTTTTCATAGATCTATTCGATCTACACTATTTTTTAAGCTTTAAATTTTATAATTAGATATAAAAATATATTTAAAGGCTATCACAAAGATTTCCAATATTAAAACTACATTTCTGGACATTATTTGAAGGTGCTCTCTACTTTGAATGTTTAGAGCCTCGACTCTACACAAACCTCGCCCTTCTTTTCCTCATTCCTTAATCTAGTTTGTAGATATCTTATTAAGGATGCAGTTTGTATAGAGCCGAGGCCATAAACAATCAAAATAATGAGCACTTTCAAATAGTATCCTAAAATGTGGTTTCAATACTGAAAATCTTTGCGATAGCTTTAAAATATATTTTAATCTTTAATTATAAATTTTAAAGCTTAAAAAATAGTATAGATCGAGCATTTCTATGAAAACATAAAATCTTGAAAATTACCGGTGCAAAAATGCATTACAAGATTCGCTCTTTCCAAAACTTTAAATCCTTTTTTTTCTCATGTCCATGTATCTTGATGTCGAGATGATTAATTTGAGGATATTTGAGCGTCCGAACACCCCTTTTATAGTGAAATTTTTGAGGTGTGCTCTAATTTGATTGTTTAGAGCCCCGGATATATATAATTTTTTCCTTTTTATTGATTCTTGAACTCTTTTTACTTCTTTAATTTTCTTTATATTTCTTGGAATCTCTCTCTCTCATAAGGAAAAAATTTATATAAATTGTCTTGTTTGCTGGAACAATCCCTTTTTCTTCCCCTTAGGATCAAGGGCTCTCTTGACTCTCGAACGAGAAAGCCCTTTAGGGCCGTAGGGGCAATAGCGCTTCTTCTTTGGATCCCTATAACTGGGCATGGACTATTGGAGTGAGCCAATCCTTTCCTTGGTATCCGAGGTAGGCTCCATCAAGAGCTTCCTCGCTCGTTGCGCCAGCTTTTTGTGCTTTTTAATAAATTTATCTTTTGTAATCCTGTTTCCTTTCGACTTTATATTGTAAAAGTAAGAGACACCTCTTGAAAAAGTTGTTCAATGGCCCAAAAAACCATACAATTGATCATCTTAGCCTTAAGATGCGTAGTTATAAAAGAAAACATATTTTTTGAGCCCTTAATATACTACATATTGTGTCACATTATCTACATAGTTCATTTTTAAGACTTCTAAGTGCGTACAAGATGTACATGATCTACGTCAATTTTAGACTTTTGAATTTTATAATTAAGGATGAAAATAAGTTTTTTTATTTTTATTAGCTATCAAAAAGGTTTTTGACACCAAACAAATAAGGAAAAAGTTCAAGTTGCAACCTTATACTGTAAAAGTAAGGTGCACCTCAAAATTTCAATAGAAACGACTATTCCAAAGTTAGAAAGCTTTCCTTTCAATTATCTGGACCTTGAGATGTATAGTATAAAGACAAAAAAAATTTCAAATATTAAAAATAAATCATCTTGTAACAAGTTCACTTTTTATTTTCAAGATTTTGAAGTGTTTACCAATCTAGTCAACTTTTTTTCTTTTTTCTCTAGATAAAAAGTCACTATAAGATTTTCGACAACGTAACTGCAAGTTCCAATAAAATTTAGAGGTGTGCCTTAGTATAAGGTGGACACCTTATACAAACCTCACTCGGCAATGTAGTGTGTGGTTCTTCCCCCTGTGTGAGTAAGTGCATAGTATGCTAGTGCAAGAGCATGGCATAAAGTGCAAACATGGGCAGAAAAAAAAAGACGTGATGGAGCGCTTGAATAGAAGTTGGATCCCAACTTGCAGAGCCAAGGAGGGAAAAATAATAAGAGAGAGAGAATCTAGAGAGAGAAAATTGTGGCAATGGCAGAAGTGGTGGTGAAGTACGGAATAGTGGGAGTTGGAATGATGGGAAGAGAGCACATGCTCAACATAGCCCACCTCCAAGGGGCAGCAACAGTCTCTTGTGTTGCTGACCCCCACTTACCCTCTCAACAATCTGCCCTAAATTTGGCAGCCAAATTTGGCTGGTCTCTCAAGGTGGACCCTCTCTAAGCTCAACTCTAACTTTAACTAATCTCACATTTGATTATGGAATTTTGATTGGGTTTTTTTGAAATTTGAAAAACAGTGGAGAAACCCCTAACTTTTATGGGAAATTGAGGAATACTAGGAGATACTCTGTCAATCAAACCCCAAACAAACATCTGAGGTAATATTGTATTTTTCAAATGAACTGAGAAATGATCAGATGCTATGCCAAACTAGTGGAGATCTGGTTTAACTTCAATTAATTGCTAGCTATAATTGAGATAAAGAAGTAGAACACAACAACAAAACTTCAAATTTTTTTGTTATTATGGTTTTTTACTTTTATAGGTCTGGTTGAGACTCTCATTCACAACCAAGCTCTATCTCTGTGAATTTATCCTGATTCACTTTGATTCTGCCTAAAAAAAGCTCACCCCACTTAAAGATACAATGGAAATAGAACTCCTTCTTTTCAGCAATTTGGTTTGACTCAGGTTGAATTCAAGACCCTCCCTTAAACCCTGACTCCTACCATCTCCAACCCCCACATAACATTCTCGTCAGTTGCTTCATAGATAATATGTATTTTATTCAATCACATTTGAAACCAATTGATACACAAGTTTCGCTCATTCAACAGTCCCCCACAATGCAAACTCAGTGATTTCCCTAACAAAGTGATCATCATCAGTGTCTCTTTCAGAATTTTCAGTGTCCCAAAACTCGGCTGAGTAACTTGGCCTCGCTACCTTGGTGAGGGAGTTCTGGTGACAAGCTCAGGTTTATTGAAAAGGTCTTAAAGATTTCTATTTTTATTTTTTCCTAAATCACTAATAAATGATGCACAAATGTGTTTCTAAACAATTCTTATTTTTTATAATGATTTGTGAATTTTCCATATTATATGGTCTTCTTTTCTATCTTTCCTTTTTTGGATTTTTCTCAGTTGCTATTTTGAGCCACTTTTCGGGCTCATACATCAGCTAGGGCAGGGGAAGACTCCCGAGCCCTAACCGAGTAATTGAGAAATGATAATTTCTCATGCCAAGAATTCCTTCTATCCCTCAAATGTGTGCTATATCCATGACTTCAACTTTGTTCTCACTAAATGGTACTATCCATTCAATATAAGTGAACATTACACAAAATATTGACAAATCTAAGCGTATTTGGTTTGTCCGTAGTCCTCTATGTTCTTCAAGGCCATTTCCATAAAAGCCTCATGCCATTCTTACATGGCCATTCAGGACCCCATCAGACCTCTAAACATGAGCTTAGAAACACATCCAAGTTACCACAAACTTTTAACACTGTATTTTGTGCTAACCTGTGATCCATTGCACCTATATGTTTCAGTGTTTTAACAATCAGCCAAGTTACTCAGCCTCGGCATGGTGCCGAGGCGAGTTCAGGTGCATAGCTTTGGTCTGAATGCACATGTACAGTACTCGGGCAAGTACTTTACTGGTCGCGTACGTAAATGAAAAAATTACTCTTCTTCCAAGAAAATGAAAGAATTACTTTTATTATTCAAACTTCTCTCTAAGGAGCCATTGCTTACCAAATGCCCTCCTCATTTGTGGACAGGCTCGGAGCCCATTCCTTGGAAAGCCAAACATAAATTTTTCAATATTCCGACATGCTGTACGTCTGATAAATGCTTTTAATTTTTGGTAGGTATTCAATGGACACCAAGAGCTATTGGAGAGTGGACTATGTGATGCGGTAATAGTATCAGCCCCAAACATGACCCATTTCCATATACTCATGGATATCATCAATCACCCAAGGCTCCATCATATACTTGTGGAGAAGCCTTTATGCACCACAGTTAAGGACTGCAAAAAGGTATTCACTTTATATGCATTTTGTTTTCGACAATGTTTTGTTGTAATTTGTGTAGTCTGTGTTCATGGGTTTCTATAATCCCTTTATTTCCTAGTTAGGTCAATTGTATGTTAAAACCTCTTGTTTTTTGTTATGCTTGGTTATCAAAGTGTATTAAAGTCGAAGAAGTTATGAATCTACCATATATATTTGCAAAGGATCCATCTATATAATGCCAGTCTATTAACATTTTCGATTGTCCCATGGTACACAGCAGAAATAGCTCTAGCATCCCAGTAAGTATAGTCTCAATGGTAGTAGCAACCATATTTGCCTGCTGAATCTAAAATATAATATTGTTTTTACATGGGTTCTGTGGAACTGGCTGCTTTCTGATTGCTTTTTCCTTGTAAATTGTCCCACATTAATTATCCATTTGTTGTGGAGTAGCTACATGTAGCATTTGTAACCTTCTCCTTTCCTTTCCTAATATAGGAGGTTCCTACTGTAACTAGTTATTGTATGGAGTGGTGCCTAGCAAGACAATCTGCTATACGTGGCAATCGTAGTAGCAACAAAAGACATCGAACACATAATTCATCATGTGTAGAAATTGGGAAACATGGAAATTGCCTCCAATTTAAGTCATTAGTAAATACTTTATAAGATATTTGTTATTTGTTACTACTTATAACAGTTTGTTTCATTGGATAAGCACATACTTTTTTTTCCCTGTATCCTGCATATATGCTGCTTCCTTTCCTTTTCATTGTTTCCTCTTCATCTGTGTTCCCCTTTCTGTATAAATCTGAGACAGAAAACAAACTAGGGATTTATTCCATTACAAAGTTTTTTCTGAAAACTATAGGGTATAAATTGTCTTTCTATGTACATTAACAGTATTTCTAATTATGATTTTAAAATTTTTTTTCTAAATATGAACTCTTGATATACACAAAGGTGGAGCAGAACACTGCATAATATCCCATGCCTTACCTTTCCTCATAGGTAATAGATTCAGCTAGGAGGAGACCCGATATTGTGGTGCAAGTTGGACTGGAATACAGATACATGCCAGCCACTGCCAAGTTAATTGATGTAGTTAAGAGTGGAAAACTCGGAAGAGTGCACATGGTGGCTATTCGTGAGCATCGCTTCCCTTTTCTTGTCAAGGTAATAATGAATAAGGAAAGTATTATTTGTGAGCCTGACTACCCTCATCTTGTCAACGTACAATAAAATATCATAAAATCGATTGGGAAAATCATAGTCCATTAGGACGCCATCGCCATTCAATGAAACAATAAAGAGAGAGCGGGCACCAATCACTGGGGTCTGTTCTGAAGGTTCTTCTCTCTCTCCATCATCTTTCATCATTTTACTGGACGGTGATGACCTCAATGGGCTGCTTCTTTGTACATTACGTCAACTATTGATGTTCCAATGAAAAAATTTCAATCCTTATAGGTTAACAATTGGAATCGATTCAATAAGAATTCAGGGGGAACTTTGGTGGAGAAGTGCTGCCACTTTTTTGACTTAATGAGGCTTTTTGTAGCCTCAAATCCAGTTCGGGTGATGGCTTCAGGCTCCATTGATGTGAATCACAAGGATGAAGTTTATGATGGAAAGGTTTACCCCATTGTCTCATTTCCATAGCTGATTATGCAATACCATTTGCCAAACTATCAACCATATATGTACACACATATATTACATGTATAACTTCTGTTTCTTATATACTTGGACCTCTATATTTGATTTCCTACTGATGACTTTAGGTACCTGATATAATTGACAATGCATTTGTCATCATAGAATTTGAAAATGGCTCACGTGGCATGCTTGATCTCTGCATGTTTGCTGAAGGCAGCAAGAATGAACAAGAGATTTCAGTTGTGGGCCACATTGGAAAGGTAATCCTCAAAATTTTGCTTTGAGTTACATACCTGACAAGCTTTTTAATGCACTGAAAGCTCTAATATGTGCCCCACAGTTACACTTTAGCAATCGTGTACCCCATAAATATTGTGGTAATTGGGTACATATTGTATTTTTTTCCCTTTTTTTTTTAATGTCTACTTTGGGACCTAGTTGGAGTGGAACTCTAGATATCATGTTGTGACACCCGCCACCCTGAACACTGCCTTGAGCACAGTGCTCTTGGGATATTTCTCAGGTGGTAAACATTGTATTAGTGCACTGGTCATTTCTTTCGTTGTTTCTTGAGATTTTTCTACGACTGCCTCTTTATTTTTTTAATTTACATATGTGATTCTCAATACATTGGGATCATCTTTTCCTCCCAAACTCTCTCAAGCACCTGAAAATCCTGATAAATAAAACAATACATTTGCTCCACTAGTCTGTCAACAGGTTTTGGCAAAAGGCTCCTGATATAAAAAGAACACTCGAAGCAGTGGTTATTCCAACTTTTATGTTGAAGAAACAGAAATTTTGGGAAAATTCTATGGGAAATTGCATTATTCATTTTTTAGTACAAATTGTAGGGTACTCAAATGATAATTAAGCACTATTTCGAGATCAGATAAGGAAATGTCACAATATTTGCATTGTTATTGGTTTTAGTCAAGTAAAGAGGAATGTATGTGCCTAGTGTGGTGAAAACACTCAATTGCCCCTCTCGATATAATTACCATAGCGCTCATACCATTGTTATCAAAGCTAGACCAGACCGGCTGGTCGGACGGCCATCCAGACCACAAACCAGTTCAGTTCACTAAAACATCGATCTTGAAAACACATGTAATTTTATAATTTTTTTCAATATATTTAGGTTTTTGGCTGATTTTCATCAATCCGATGTGTTGGATGTTGGTTTAAACCCACTAAGTGACCCGGGCTGACACCTGTTCTCTTTGTTTTCTGTTCCTGTTTTGATCACATTTGCTCATAAATTAACCAAACTACCCTTGGCAGCCAAGATTGTAATGGTGCCTCTACACTGGCCGAACTGCCCCTCTCAACCAAAAGTACCCTAGTGCCCCTACACTAAACCAAACTGCCCGACAGAATTACCATAACGCCTCAAACCAAGATCAAGTATGAAACTGAATTTGCATTGTTTGTTTCTTATCTTCATTATTGCTCTTAACAGGGGGAGGCCTTTATGCCCGAAAATATCGTCCGTGTGGGTACTCGAGCAGCAGGGGGAGCGGGTGTTGAGACCATGAAATCAGAGGATCCTCGAATTAGGTGCATATGATGCTTTCACTTGTTTGATATGACCATGCCCTTAATTAAGAAAGTTAATTTATAATGAATATGTGCCTCTACTTGTAGAGAAAAAAATGAAAGAGAAAAATGAGCCTCCAAAAAGAAAATAAACCTATTGAATATGAGTGAGAGATGCAAACACGTATGCACTAGCACATTCATAAATGTGTAGCACTATAGCCACCCATGTCTTGATCGGTTGTTTACAGTGGCACATGTGCATGTGTGTGGGAACGTGCGCACACACGGCATGTGCATGTACGAATGCATGCATGTGGGAACGTGCGCACACACGGAGTACCCCATGTACCTGGCAGCCAATGACCAAGGCCAGTTCTACTCTCTCTCTCCACCTCAAATCATGTTGACACATCCATTTTGAAAATTTGGACCTTCCAAGTTAGTCTTGGGCTTGATCGGTTAAGGTGTTGACAATTGTAACCCTAAATCCCATGTTAAAGTCCTATCACTGAATTGGCCGCAGAAAAATAATTAACCGGACCATCCATCCAATGCAATGTCCACTTCGTAATGCACGATGATAGAAATGCTTCGATATATTTATGCAGGTATGATGGACTTCATCATGGGGCCAGTTATTTGGAGCACCTCAATTTCTTAGATGCCATCAAAGCCCAAGGACGTCATACTCCTGCTGTTGATTTGGAAGATGGGCTTTATTCTGTGGCCATGGGAGTTGCTGCACAACTCTCTATTGAAAAAGGCCACTTCGTGACCATTAAAGAAGTCATGGACTAACAAGCGTTGCAATTTGCTTCATATTATGACTGTTACATTATTGTTGCTGCTACTGCTGCCATTACTGCTATACTGCTACTTTTACCATTACTATGGTTGGTACTACTACAACCATTACTAAAACTAGCATTATTTTGAGAACCCCAAATCTTGGTGATGTAGCTTCCTCACCCTAGTGACCAACCTCAAAATAAAAAATAAAAAAAATTATATGTGCATAACACCAGTGTTATCAAATTCGTTTCGCTTTGGCCGAAAAAGCAAAAGCCCTTGGATTTTAGGCATAAACCAAAGAGAAGCGAAGCATGGTGCTGCCGCTTCAGTCAGATTCAGGCCGCTTTGGTTAGATTTGGGTATGCTTTGGGTCTGCTTCTGCCCGAAAAATATCTATATGAAAGTAATTATTTTTATTTTTTCCATTATTTGTATACATTATATCTCATTTACTTATACTAAATTAAAAAAAATAAATCCGAAGTCTTCTTTTGAATCGGTCGAAGCATTGAATTGTTTCATTTTTTTCACCAAACAGAAGACTCCGAAATGAATATGAGAACATTGCATAAAACAAATAGTCCCCTAAGATTGAAAGCAACCGACTAATATTTGGACCGTTGGGTCTAAGTGTTCAGGAACTCAACATTCAAAATTTTTATTTGAAAAACACTCATATGTTGATCCTAAAGCGGATCTCAAAATTTCAAATGGAAAAATTCCTCCAAAATTGATCATTTGTCTGTGGGAATAAGCATATAATGTGCTTCTGCTAGAGTACGCCATATGTGCTCTTATTAGGGAATTTCTATTTGCGCCTCTATTTTTGCTATTCTCCCCAAAATTACAATGGGGATATTAAAAACAGACTGGTTAGGATATGCCCCAAATTTTATGGGGCCGGACTAGAATATGGATGCAAATAGCCATCATTGTTATCATTGCTATGGTTGATGCTGTTAGTACCGTTTGAGATAGTTGAATGTGTCCCCATTTATATGCAGTTTAGAAAGTGTATACCATAGGAAATTGCAGGGATAAGTGAAAGCAATTAGGCATCTAGGGTTAGGGATTAAGTGGTTAGTTTTCCTAAGGCCATTAAAGAACCTCCATTATTTCCTCTCCCCTGAGTTTGCATAAACTGATTGTAATTATGGCATTAATAGTAAAAAAATTTGAATGTAGTATTAATAATATTTTACTCTTATGATTTTCTGCATGCTTATTTTTTTAAGTTTCACTACTTATTTAGCATTGTTTGAGTTAGCCATTGACATGCTATTTTTGGGTATCAAGTGTCTGGCACCTCAGGAAAGGGGTCGCGGTGTTAACATCCGCACACCCAATTACCACATCGTGGTATCCATTTTTACTGTTGATATCCCCAATTAACTCCCCAATCTATTTAAAAAACGGGGCTGACACCCCCAATTAACTCTCCAATTTACTGAAAAATCAGGTGAGAACCTGTCTTCCCCACTAAATTACCCAAAAAAGGTGTTTGGCACCTCATCATTTTGGCAATTAGTTGAGGTTCACTGGTTCTTGAATAAATATTGGGTTAGTTTTACGAATCCCTTGTATTTTTATGACTAAACGGGGTTGACACCCCCAATTAATTTCCCAATCTATTGAAAAAACGAGTAGGGGCATGTATTCCCTACTTAATTACCCAAAAAAAGTTTTTGGCACCTCATCGTTTTGGGAGTTAGTTGAGGTTCACTTGTTTTTGAATAAACATTGGGTCAGTTTCACAAATCCCTTGTATTTTTATTATTAATGCTGTTGTAATATCAACGGTCTTTGTTTTATTTTCCTTGTAATTTTTTAAATTTTAAATTTTAAATTTTTTAACCTTTTTATGAAAAGTTGTTGTTAAAGTTATATTGAAAAGTAGAAAAAAGCACAAAAAATATCGTTCTTAATAGAAAAAAATGACATACCAAAATTCGTGTAGCTGACTCCAATTAATTGAAAAGAAACAACAAAATGAGTTCTAAAAGAAGGCAAAGTTCATGGGTTCTCCTTTGTCCAACTTGCCGGTGTGTCAGAATTCATGCTCTGGCTAGATTGGTTAAGGTACAACCGTAACAACTGCAACAGTACATTCGAAGTTGGAATCCTGATAATGAATTAATTGGAGGCCAACTCTTGGCGAAATTTAATAACATCCCAAGCCATATCCGGCCATCTGCCATTGAATATAACAACGGAATAGGTTCATTCTCAACAGGTCTGAAGTTAATATTTGCAAAAAAAACCCAGAAAGAATGACAAAATTATGTGCATTTCTTTATGCAAGTAACGATGAAGTGATTGTCCACAATGGGATGGTTATCAGAATCAACCCAAGCCATTAGATTAGAAGAGGCATCTCATTTTGCATGAACCATAACGAATTTTTTTGCCTACGTTGGGTCGAGTTGATGGTACACCACCACTTGGCCGCCGCGGCCACCATCACCCCCACCACCATTGCCAACACTATAGCTCCACCACCAACAATAATTCCACTCAATACCACCTCTACCAGCAGCAGTAACAATGTTGTATTCATCACCTAATCACCACCACCACCACTGCTACGTAGATCGTATGAAGTTGGTGATTGACCCGGTTCTTTTAGAAAACCGGGAACTGGGACTCGCTTTGACTTGATGGGCATTGACTGATTTTGGTAAGATTCGGACGAGTATACCATGATCTAATTTAGAAAACATGGGTATTCCCATTTCATTTATTTATTTATTTTTGTTTTACATTTTCATCGTTGAATATTTATTTGTTTTGGCCAATCCAACGCTGGTTAAGGGTGGTAATGGGATGGACACGGGTTGGTCCAATCCTCAACTTCGATCTTAGAGGGCCAGCCAAGACTAGGCCATATGTGCCATATCGCCAACCTACTATTTGGGTAGGTATCCAGCCTAACTGGTTGGACCTGAACGAGTAGTTATTATCAAATTTTCTAAATTCATGATTTAATAGAAAAATGGTGAGGTTTGTGTAAGTGCCCACTTTAGACTGTACAAGTAAAGCATACTTCTCAATTTTTTTGGAAGATGTAGTTCTAAATTTTTTTAAAAAAGCCATGTTCAACTCTAACTATTAAATTTAAACTTTTAAAAAGATGTAGATCAAAAATATTTATAAACACTTGAAAATATATGGTCGAGATAACTTTTATAATATGCATTTTTTTTTTTTGGGAAAAAGTTTATATAGAGCGGAAGCTCTAAACAATCAAATTAGAGCGCATCTCAAAATTTCAGTAGAAGAGGTTGTTTTGATGCTCAAATATCCTCAAATTGATCATCTCAACAATGCATGGACAAGAGAAAAAAATGGATTTCAAGTTTTGGAAATAGTGTATCTTGTAATATATTTTTGGACCATCAATTTTCAAGATTTTAAAGTTTTCATAGATATTCTTGATCTACACTATTTTTTAAGCTTTAAATTTTATAATTAGATATGTAAATATATTTTATGGCTATCACAAAGATTTTTAATATTGAAACCACATTTTACCATGCTATTTGAAGGTGCGCTTTATTTTGATTGTTTAGAGCATAAGCTCTATAGAAATCGTACCCTTATTTTTAAGACTTTAATTTTTTATTTTTTTTTATATCCATTTATATGAGATGATCAATTGAAAAGTTTTCTAACTTGCGCGAGGATCCTTTGCCCATGCCCAACCTCCAGGCTTAAATTTCAGGCACGTGCCCGACCATAGCCAAATTAGAGTGCCCCAAGCACAACCAGTTTTTGAAAACAAAATAAAGCATCGCCTCAAATCCTCATCTCAAAAGCACTTTGGGTAATGGAAATCAATTTTAAACACTAACAATAAAATATAAATTTTTTAGAAAAGGCACAAATCTAAAGGATTTATGAACACTTATTATTAGGGTAAAATGGATAGTCCAAATAATTTGTTATAATATATACTATTTTTAGGGTTTGAAATCTTAATTGTTTTCACGATTACAATATTCAACCTTCAACTCATAACGCATTGAAAATTGCACTTCAAGCGTGGGAAAACTTTTATATCCATCGCGTTATGAGTCTCCCGTTTACTTATTTTGATAATGTTGTAGCCCTACTTAACCATTTTTCAAATTTAAAAATAAAATTTCTATAAGGCCTAAGGTCTATGAAAACAAAATAAAGCCTCACCTCAAATCTTCGTCAAATTTAAAAATAAAATTTCTATAAGGCCTAAGGTCTATGAAAACAAAATAAAGCCTCACCTCAAATCTTCATCCATAAAGTATTTTTGACAATAAAAATATCTAGAATGAGTCTAAAATCAATTTCCAACATAGACAATATAATTTGAAATTTAAAAAATAGTACAGATCTAAAAACACTTATTTTTAAAGTGTAATGGACACTCCAAATAATTTGTGATAATATGCACTATTTTTATAGATTGAAAATTTATTATTATTATTTTTTTATCAAGTCAAGATTTATCAAACCATTTTTCTCTCTAGAATGCTATATGCTAATGCTAACGAAGTAAAACCGGTACGGATAGTTTGTGGACGGGCTACAGCCGGTAAGGCGGGAAATAAAAGCGGGTTGTGTATTTCGTATTTTCCGCAGTTTACCCCGCTCCGCTCTCTCTCTCCCTCTTCTCTCTCTGTTAGAAAAATTTGCTTTCGGATTTTCAGTTGCAGTCTTTGCCCTGCGCTCTCTTTTGCAAGAGTGGAGCTCTAACAGAGCCGGCGACCTCAAAATGGAGGAAGGAAACGCGGACATCTCAAGCTACATTGTTGGACTCATCGAGAACAGAGCTAAGGAGGTCTCTCTCTCCAGAACTGTTTCTCTTTCTAGAAGCGTTTCTCTCTCTAAGACACAGAATCAAGGATCTGTCTCGCTCTTCTAGGTCTCTCTCTCTTAATGCAATGAAGACCTAAGTTCTCTTTTCTCTAACTCTAGATGCTAGCGACCATGAAAATTTTACGTCCCTCTCTCTAAATGCACCGAAAGAGAAATTCTCGCTGCTTGTGTCTCTCTCTGTTGCCTAATAGTTGAGAATGATATATCTGTGTCCTCTTTCTCTCCGTAAATGCTCTTAAAATACTATTCTCTCTTTCTCTCTGTGCCTATCTTTGAAGCTTCATAGTTGAAATACGTTCCCCGTTTCCAACGATCCTTTGTTCTCTCTCCTCTTCTATTTTATAAAATCATACATCGTCTCTCTCTCTCTCTCTAAATTCTTCAAGTAAATGGAGAAATTATCTGATTTTCCTTTTGGATCACACATCTAATTCATACAATCAGGGATCGGCTCTCTCTTTCTCTCTCTAAATTCTTTATCTGTACCTGTTGTTTGAATGCCACCTAAATATGCTATTCTCTTTATCATAAATGATACTTAGCTGTAATAATTCCGTATGTGTGTGTCTCTCTCTCTAAATGCAGTTTTGTCATAGAATCATTTATATATCTCTCTCTCTCTCTTTGCTACATAGTAGTAGAATTCCTCTTATTGCCATAGTAGTAGAAATCCTCTTACTGTCACAAAAACCTCTCCTCTCCCTCTTTCTAGATGCTACCAGATCATCTCTCTCCCCACCATAAGTGTCAGAAATATATGCAATCGAAAATGATTTTAGTTGTTTTCTTCTATTTTTTTTTTTGGTTATGTACACGTAAAGATTCTTTATGAAGATACTCTTAGAGAATGAAGTTACGTGCACATCAAGTACTATGTGATTGTGGTTTGAGATAGTCCTTAGAAAATGTTGGTTTTATTTCAGTTTAAAGTTATTTTTCCTCTCAATGAAATATTGTTTTAGTGTATTTTTCAAAAGACGACCACTGATTTATGATATGGCTGATATCCCAAAAATGTGATCTATAGAATTGTTATCAAAATGTGGATGATAAATTCAGAGCTCATAACAAATTTTATTTATTATTTTACTGGACATACTTTTTGATATAGAGAGTAATTGTTTCAGTTAATTGTTTGAATCAAATTATTCTTTGATTTTAAAGTCAATCCCTACTTCGCAAAAAGAAAAGGAGAAAGAAGTACAGTCTTAGTTGTTGGCAATTTGGTGAGTTGTAAATATTTTAAGATAGCGGTGAACATATTAAGATACATTGGAGCTTTATATGGGTTCTTAAGATACACTGTAGGTTTGTAACTTCTGCAGAGCTATTAACTTATATACTTGCAGTTTTATTATTGTCAAACTTTTTTTGTGGTTGCTCATCTTGATATAGGATACAATGAGTTCTATGTCTTGATTTTTATTTTTTTTATTTTTTCAATAATATGGAGGCATCCAATGGATTGTATACCTAAAATTGCATGCTGTGTTTTACAAAGAGGAAGTGATGATTCTTTACGGTCTATTTTCATGAGTTTATCATTCACGATCTTATTGGAGATTTGTTTCAGGAATCTTTTCTGGTAATTGATGGATTATAATGCAAAATGGAATTGATATACTATTATATAAAATTGACTCTTTTCGCCACTTGATGTATCACTACATAAGAAATTCACTTGATGTATTACTACATAAGAAATGAACTCGTTCCTTTGAAAAAAAAAAATATTTGGGCCAACTTTATTTGAGGATTTCAATGTGATATCCCTTCAAATGTGTGTGTTCTAGTTAACCAAGAAGATACAAAGAAGCCAGATCATATTTTAAGGAAGAAGATCATGACATGCTCAAATACAAAATGTTATTCTGGTAATTTTATTGCACATAATATTATGCCATTGCTTTCTTTGAATCCATATGGTTTGATATTGGGTGATTACTCTGAAGGTTGGTTTGGTTGCATTCAACTTGCGATCAGCCTCATTGCATCTTTCTCAATACATTGAAACAAGCAGTTCATATCAGAATACAAAGACACTATTGCATTTCTACGACCCAGTGGCAATTATTGTCCCCCCAAACAAGTTTGCACCAGATGGCAGAATTGGTGTTTCAGAACTTGTAGATCGATATTATTCATCTACTAAGAAGGTGTTAATATTTTTGATAAATTTGGGATCCTTAGGAAGCAAAAATAATTGAATTAGCATAGTCATGCCATTAACTCATCTACTATTTGTAATGTAGGTTGTCATGGCGCGGGGTTGCTTTGACGATACAAAAGTTGGAGCCTGAAATCTCTCTCTCTCTCTGTTTCTCTCTCTCTAAAAATACACAACACATGCGTGCATGCTCATGCACATAGTTATAAATACATACAGATCGTAGACATATGCGATCATATTTTTGGATGTGTGTACATTATGTTATTATTTATTTTGCTTGCTATTTTCACAAATTGTGTGAGCTGCACTTTCCCACTTTTTTTCAGGGATCTGCTGTGGTAAAAAATTTGGCATCCCATGAGCTTTCTGTTCTTGGTTTAGACACTTACTACAAACAGTACTATCTTTGTCTGGGTGCTGCTGCAGCTACCATTAAATGGTACATTTTTGCCTTGAATAAACAACCCATGATATCTTCAACCCAATGTAATAAGTTATGTCTGTTATTATTCATATTTTACCAGCTATTGATTTTAGGAACTATGACTAAAGCTGATGCTTATGGTGAGAATGATTGCGATGCATTATCGGTGATGACTATGTTTTTTCGTAGATTTGGAAAGAGCTATATTGAAGGCAGTTATCTAATAAACCCCGAGGTTGTGGCTTCAATTATGAAAAAGAGGAGGTTGTGGCTTATTAAAAAAAGGTGGTCCAGACTTCGAACGCAGCTAACCTATCCAACAAAAAAGAAAATGAAAAGACTTAGTGTCAACAACTTGTAGTCTAATTCCATCAACCATCTAGATCCTGTTGGGATTTCAAATCCAAATCTAATACTCCATATGCCTGATTCAATCCACCTGCCATGTTCCCAGTTCATGAAAAACTTGTTGAGCCTGGTTTCACGTAGTGACCTACTCACATAAAAAGCTCCTGAACATCAATGTCAACAAATGTATTTTTCATATCATCTGATTCAAGATTCATGGGTTGGATTGCTTCACCTTTAATGCAGGCGCAAAGGCCTTCACATTGTGCTTATCGGTGCACGCAACTGCCACCAGCCTTCCTTTATGCATTTCTAGTGTATTGTCTTATTTAACTTCACTTATTGAATCCATTCAGATGTGCACTTGATGCAAAGATACCGTTTTCTAGGGGTGATGGCATCTGAGGGGTGCAATATCTGTTGAGTTATGTAGACAAGATCATAAGTGAAACTAATAATGCTCCCGGATAGAATTGTGGGGTTTTGCTATTGCTATTGGTGAAATAAACCCATTTCCTTTCATGAATAATGGTTTAGTAGCCATGCAAATCGAAATAATTCTCTGTTACATTTGAAGTCGAACAAATTGAATTCCTGTATTGCATATATTTCCTTCTGGGTATTTTACCACGTACCAAGTGAGCCTATACATGTTTTTAATTAAGAACATTGTGTGCTGGTACTGATTTAAGAATTTATTCACATTGTTACAGGACAGAAACAGACAAAGGTGTCATAGTCACAAATCACTCAATATCGGTAAAAAATTTGAATGTCATATTATTTTCTTGATTAATGCAGCACAATTTATATAGGTTCACCATTTTATGACCATTTAATGTTTTTTTTTTCTAACATTCATTTAAGGTAATTGACCTGTGTGTGTAAAGCTATCTTGAAAAAGGATATTCTGGGGGATTCTTTTTCTCTTTTTTAATCTCAATATACATGTGTGCCAACTTGGACATGCTGATAACACATCATTTGGAAGTTAGCAGGCATTCTAGCCTAGATTCAAAATTTTAGCAAAGCAGAAGCGAGATTTGGAGAAAATTCACTTTCTGCTAGCATATTTTTTTCTTGATTTATCAAATTCATGTGTTGCATTGACACCTCTTGCAAATAGGTACATACTTAAATGTAAGTTGTAGGAATATTAAAATCTTAAGGAGCACAGAAGTGCAAAAAAAGCAGTAATGTGAGGCAGAAGCTTTTTATAGGATGTTTACATGTTAGAATAATAAAGGAGGAAAATACCATTTGCATGTAACCTTCTAAAACAGAACTTTTCCATTGCTTCAAGAAAATAAGAAAGGAGGAAGATACCATTTGCACGTAACCTCCAAAAAACAGAACTTTTCCATTGCTTCAAGAAAAACTTTGATACGTAGCTTGTTTTACTTTTTACTATTGAGAGGTTGAAGTTTGTAGATCTTATTTGTTCTTGTCTGTTGAACATTTCCAGGTTACCTTCAATGGTTCCTTTGATCATATGAATATTGATGTTACAAGGTATGGCCCATGCTGAAAGGGGAAGCTCCTTCACACACTTGAACTTCTTGTCTGTCTTGTTGCATTTGGTTTCTATTTATTTATTCCACAGATAGGGCTACTGAGTATTCTAGTCTCCTTGGAAATTCTGATAACCAGTGAATCTGGACATATTTCCTCTCAAGTCCAACTTATATGTCTTCAGTGTGGAATGCAGTATTCAGAACTTGGAAGTCATTGAGCCATTAGATTCTATTCTTGGGGCCTCAAGCAATAAGAAGAAGAGTCTTTTCTACATGCTAAAGACAACAAAAACTATTGGAGGGTATGATCTATTTTCGTTTTCTCTTGGTTTTCTTTTTTCTATTTGGAAACTTCCACAAGTGTCCCACTTTAAAACAATATATTTTGGTGGATATTTCCAGAACAAAGTCATCAGTATAAAAGCTTCAGTACAAATAAAAGTTAGTTGTATGGAAAGCTAAGGCTGAAATTGGTTAACTGTAAAATCTGGTTTGTTTGACCTAATTATGTTGAAACGTTTCCAAAAGATGCCGAGTGCAGTTGTTGCTTAAAAACAAACCCCAAAGTTTTAAAAGTATGAAAAGCTTATAAGTAATGGCATGAATTTTCTGAAGTATAAGTTATATGATTTTCTATTTTTGTGTTGCTTATTTGCTGCATTTTCTCTAGGACCAGGCTTCTAAGAGCTAATCTGTTGCAACCTCTCAAAGATATTGAGACTATCAATGCCCGCCTCGATTGCTTGGTTAGTATCTTGTCTGATTTATTAATATTTGGTTTTTTTTTTGTAAGGTACGCAGTTAAGTCATCCAAAAGATGTGTATCAACATAGGAATTGATCTAATGATAAAGAAAGGGCGTGTTTTCAGTTTATTGTTTGATGTTTTAGTTACTCCTTGAGGCTTTGAAAGCATTTCTTCTAATAAGTTTGATACTCCTAACTTTCTAGGTATTCTTTATTTTATAATCTTATGAAACTTCTGGTGCTGTAGTTATTCTTCCTTCCCTATTCATAGATCATAGTAGGTGTCCTCAACTGCATAAATAAGTGAAAAAACAGGATTGGGTTCGAGACTTGCTGATGCAATTAAATTATAGGAAAATTTAATTTTTTTATATTTTGTTTTATTTTCATACGGGTTCTTTTTTTTTGAGAAATTTGGTATGGTGTTGAAGGTATGGTTGGAATTCCTTTTTTTTTAAGTGCATGAGTTTTAGGATATGGATAAGATTGCCTTTCCTTGTTTATGTTGATATCTTTGGTTTGGTTAGGATATGCAAAGAGATAGTAACATGAGCCTCCTTGATTTATGGGTTTTACAAATGAGAGAGAGAGAGAGAGAGAGAGAGAGAGAGAGAGAGAGAGAGAGAGAGAGAGAGAGAGTAGAGTAGAGTAGAAGTAAGAAGAAGTAAGAAGAAGGTAAGGAGAGAGTAAGAAGTAAGTAGTAGTAGAGAGAGAGAGTAAGTAAGTAGTAGTAGTAGTAGTAGTAGT
>NW_006497475.1:75500-103392 GCF_000471905.2 Amborella trichopoda
GAGAGAGAGAGAGGTTCATGTGATGGAAAAAAAAGATATAGGGAAAATGTAGGGGAGAGAAGAAATAGGAAAAGCAGTTAGGGAGATAAGGGAGGGTTGAAAAAATATGGTACGTGGAAGTTAGAGAGAGAGATAAGGGAGAAATGAAAAAAGTGGTACAAGAGGATAGGTTTGTTTTTTCTTTTGCTTGTATTAAAAGAGGTGTGGCCCCTCTTTGAAGAGAGGTTATTGGAGAATAAAGAAAGAATTTGATCTTGTAAAAAGATCTTGGGGTGCACTCCCTTGCAGACCCTAAGAGAGGTATAATCTCTCAACTTTTATTTTATTTTATTTTTTATTTCTGTTTATTATTTTTCTCCCTGCATCACTTGCTAGAGTCCCGAGTTAGAGACTTGGCCAAGTCCTAAAAAGGTAATAATGAAATATTGGGATGTGGCAAGACATGGTTGGTTCTGGTGGTGTGGTTGCAGACTCGGCACCCTGCCAAGTCCAAGTAAATTGGGTGAGTCCAAGGCAGACACTTAGAGTTCTGATTTACTGGTGTAAATCATTTTAGTTGTCTTTCTCATGCCGTGTATTCATATCCTTTCTGATAGTGTGACAATATAAGGTTCTTATCCACATTGATTTGTCTAGGCATATTCTACTCCCTTGTATAAGACCGTCTCTCATTAGGACTGGAAGAATGATTTGACCTTAGAGTTCACATTCTTCTTTGTATCACCCTTAGCATTATTCTCAAATTCTTCATTATGATTCTCCTCTCCTAATATCAGCAAATATGCCGTCACGCATCCCTCTGTAAGTTTAACAAGGAAAAAGAAGAAACGAGATATGTGAGGTGAAGAACGCAAGTTATCTAACCTAGATAAGTTTCACAAAAGGCACCCATACAAGCATATGTAGTATACAAGTAATGTACACGCAGCCTCATCTATTGCTCGTCATTGATGATAGATGGTAGGGATAATCATGTCATGCTCAAAGTCTGGTATTGTCCATCAAGTGGAGCTGCGAACCATCTCCATTGTTGGTGCTCAGTTACAAATAGTGGAAGTCAGTGCGTGTAGAGCTATAAAATGCATGTTGGACGTACAATATACTTTTTCTAAAATCACTAAAATACCACCTCCTTACAAGTGATCCAGCTGCAGCCACAACCACTTGCACTATATGTCAAAATCATAATCAAAATATGGATGACCAGGATCACACTGGTATCATTGAGCTGCTTCAAAATTTATTCATAAGGTTAAGAATGTAGGACTATCTTGTTTAATACCCAAGGGAATAAAGAAATGAACCGTATGATCTCTCTAGCGGATAGCAAGGCCCTTTCCATGTGAACGGAATGGGATACGGTGTATTATGCCTTATAATATTCTTTGTTGCTCAAATAGTTATTTATTGATTCAGTTCTCAGCTAACCTCAATGCTGTAGTCTAACATCAATACTTCATTTTCTAGGATGAGTTAATGAGCAATGAAGAGTTATTCTTTGGGCTATCTCAGGTTCTTCGCAAATTTCCAAAAGAAACAGGTAAATTTTACTTAGTAATTGTCTTCAACCTATTTGCAGGTGCTAAAACAATTTTCTTATTTTTTAACGCAATGATTTTTATGCATTTTCTGCATTTTATTTAGATAGCTTATTGTCTGTCCTTTTCTCTCTAGATAGGGTACTTTGTCATTTCTGTTTCAAGCCAAACAGAGTCACCACTGATGCCGCAGGCCTTGTGAATGCACGAAAGAGCCAAATGTTAATTGCAACTGTTATCCTTCTTAAAACTGCTTTGGATGCTTTGCCCCTGCTTTCCAAGGTACAATCGTGTGGTTACATGATTTCCTAGCTTTGGCATTTGGTTTAAAACCTGAATTTTTTCAGGCACTTAAGGATTCGAAATGCTTCCTCCTACGCAACATTTATAATATTTGTGGAAATGAAAAATATGATGCCATAAGGAAAAGGTATGAATCAACCCTCAATGTCAATTTTTTATAAGTTAGTAGTTGCTTATAATGCTTCTGATGTATTTAGTCAAGAATGTCCAAGCTTCAGTAATGCTTTGATTGATGATGATTCATATTTTTTTATTTGCTGAACTCATGTCTTCGAAGGAAGCCCTCATGGCAGTGCTATTGCATCTTTGATGTTGTTTTTACTTCAAAGTTTCTCTTTTGTCTTAAGTAATTTGGTAGTCACTTGAGGTATCAATTAGGAACTCACAGAATTTGTGTTGTACATTTATGCACGTGTGTTTGTAGCCTAGCTGAACACCTAGCCTTTTTTTAATTGTTTTGGTTCGAAGTTACTTTTTTGTTTTAAGTAATTAGATAGTCACTTGAGGTATAAATTAGGAAATCAGAATAATTTGCAATGTATACGCATGCGCATGCCTGTGTAACCTATATGAGCCCCTAGTGTTTTTGCATTATATACGGACACATAGATATATACGGACACACAGATGTATGTATATAGGCACATTTTTTACATAAATTAGAGGAACAGCAAAATTTTGATACCGTGCAGTTTGCATGAAAAAAGAGAAACTTTGTGATTAATAATAATGAAACTTTGACAACAGCAACATGATGGATAGTGGTCAATGAAGTATTTAGCACATTGTGCTAGAACCCCTAGGCCATTGTAGAAACAATAGCCTATGGTAGGAATGAATGGTGATATCTAATGTGCAGTGAGATGATATGTGAAGAAGTACTGCTATGATGAGCTTCAGGGAATAGAAGCTCTAGGCACATAAATGTGGTCTGTGTTAGAAGAGCCCTTCAAATATTTCATGTAGTGTTTTGAGGACCAGGCCGAGTTGATTCGAATTTTATGTTCAACTCGGGGTACATAAAAAATTGAAAAAAATCCCATAAAATATAGAAAAATATGGGATTGTTGTATAAAGTGTTTATATATAATTTGTATATGTATTGGCAAAGATTATGAGTTTTTTTTTTTCCATATTCCCTATTTATTTATTTTACACGTCTTTGGACTTTTTAAAATATCTCCTACTATAGACGAATTTTGAAAGGACACGGTTTCTATGAGTCTATGTAGAAATGAGTCACCTCATAAAGATCTATTTTTGAGATGGATTTTTTGATGTATTTTTTTAGGACATGTAATCTCTAACATGGAGATCATGAATATGGAAAAATAAATAAAAATTGAAAATTATAAATAATAATTCTATTAATAAAATATTTGGACCATTTACCGTTAGTATCAATTGTTTTTAGATGGACCACCTATTTCCATCCATTTTTTAGATGGATGCTTTATACCTCCAGGGCCGCAAATGTAGAAATGCGGTTCTTGCCGCATGAAACAATTTTCCATTTTGAAAATTCATTTTTACACTTTTTTAAGCGTATTTGGATTATTTAGCTCACTTTTGGTTTTACTGGACCTTTATTACATTTATTATATTTTAAAATATTTTCCTATCTTCAATATTTTTCTAGGGCTTTTGGCCTTGTACAGTACTCGGGCAAGTCTGAGTTCCACTTGGACTTGCCCAAGTAACTTTCCTCAGGCAAGGGCTGAGTACCTGGCATGAAGGGAGTTCAAAACACTGGTTTCATGTGTGCATGTTTATGTGTATTATATAGGATGGCTCATGTTGAGAGCACGGTTCTGCTTGTGCACATTTGAAGAACCCTACATATGTTCCTGGGATATACACATAATGTATGCTAGATGCAAGAGACGTAAATAGCAGCCAAAGCTCTGTGATCTTATTAGTGATTTTTTTATAAAATAGTTCCTTTTTATCCTTTCAAATGTGCATAACTATGCAATTTTTGCACCAACTACTTGAGGATGTCTGAGTTTCTAGAAGAAAAGGAAATGCCAATCAAGGTATAAGACAGTCAGCAAACACAAACATTGGGCATAAAGTCTTTCAAGGTTTTGGTTGCAACAGTGAACATAGGCCTTATAAATTTTTTGTGCTCCTTGTATGTACTAAGTTTTTATCAATGAGTTTTCCTTTTACCTGTGGTAAATATTCATATTGTTGGAATATTTCTCACAAGTATTAATAAGGGTGAACTAAATACTCTAGTCTACTCATGTCACTGGTGTTGAATACATCTATTTTGATATTCCCCTGATAATGGTGATGCCACTTCATTGACATTGAATATATTTTAGTGCTGGTTGGCTGTTGGTTACTTGTTATAATAAGTTGCTGTTTCGTGTCGTGCCATGTCTTGGTGCGGGAATTCCAATGTGTGTTAGTAACTTCTAAGATTACTAATGATAACTTTAAGCCTAGGTTCTATTCCATTTCATCAAAGTGCCACTTTTCCTAGTTTTTACTCCTCTGAAGTAATGTTGAGGTCACTCATGCTTAGATAAATATCTTTAATTGGAGTCAAATTCATTGTGCATATTATCAATTGGAGTCTCATCAAGGATTTTGTTTTTTATCCTTTAGAATCAGAGATTATATAGACGAGGATATTTTGCATGCGCGGGTTCCTTTTGTTGCCCGTACTCAGCAATGTTTTGCTGTCAAGGCTGGCATTGATGGATTTCTTGATGTTGCACGTAGATCTTTTTGTGATACCAGTGAAGGTATTACTTTGTTAGTTTGGTCTTAGCATGTATATTTGGTGAGCAGAGTGATTTACTTGGGTGTCTTAATTAATGAATGAATGACAGCTATACATGACCTTGCAAAAAGATATCGTGAAGACTACCAACTGCCAAATCTGAAGATGCCCTTTAACAATAGGCAGGGATTCTATTTCAGTTTACCACAAAAGGACATAAAGGGACTGCTTCCTGGTATTTTCATTCAGGTTAAAAAGTTTATGTACTTGTTCATATTCTCAATTCTTCATATTTTTATGGAAATTTCATGTGTGCTTCTAACTTGTGGATCAGATATTGAAACATGGAAAGAATATACATTGCTCAACTCAAGAACTTGAATCTGTGAGTGCACTAGATTCTATTATACCTTCATTTTTATTTATAAAGAAAAAGACATCTTCATTCTTTGGAAATGGTTGATAGACCTCCAATTTATCAATGTTATGCATGCATGATATAAATATCATAAGCTTGAAGAGGATGAAGACGAATTCGTAGGATTTGGATGTCGGAAGTAAAAGAAGGTTTGAAGGGGACGAAGATAGGAAATGCTGTAGGACCATATGACATCCCGATAGATATTTGGAGGTGCATGGGGGAGATTGACATTGAGGCTGACCAAGCTGTTCAACAAGGTGTTAAGAATAAAGAAAATGTCAGATTAATGGAGGAAAAGTATTGTGGTACCTATTTACAAGAACAAAGGAGATATACAAAATTATGTGAACTATTGAGGGATCAAACTTATGAGTCACACTATGAAGCTCTAGGAGAGAGTGATTGAGCAACGACTAAGGCATGAAACGAGTGTATCAGAAAGCTAATTCGGTTTTATGCTAAGGAGGTTAACAACTGCGGCTATTTTCCTACTTAGGCAACTGATTGAGAAGTTTAGAGCAAAGGGAAAAGATCTCCACATGGTCTTTATTGATCTAGAGAAAGCTTATGATAGAGTACCTCAAGATTTGATTTGGTGGGATGTTGAAAAAAAAAGGAGTCTTCGGACACTACATCAATGTGGTGGAAGCACTAACTAGCATGCGAACAAATAGTGGAGAGATGAGTGAGCTTTTAGTGACAATAAGTCTATATCAGGGGTCAGCATTGAGCCCATACCTCTTTGTCTTAGTTATTGATGCCTTAACTAGGCACTTACAAGATGAGGTATCACCGTATTTGTTATTTGCGGACGATATAGTTTTGATCAAAGAGACCTGAAACGGCTTTAACGCAAAGCTAGAACTTTGGAGGGATGCTTTAGAATCCAAAAGTTTTAGAATTTGCCGAACTAAGACAAAATATATAGAATGTAAATTTAGTAATAATAGGGTAAAGATGTGGAGATTGACGGCTAAGAAATACCAAAAAGTATGTACTTTCAATATCTTGGGTCGATATCTAAGAAAATGGAGAGATTGATGAAGACATCGCACATAAATTAGAGCTGGGTGGGCGAAGTGGAGTTGTGCAATTGGAGTTTTATATGATCGTCGCATACCAATGAAGTTGAAGGGCAAGTTCTATTGGAAATTTGTGAGACCAACTTTACTTTATGGGCAGCATGTTGGGCGATCACAAAAACAACATACCTATAGAATGAGTGTAGCTGAGATGATGATGCTGAGATGAATGAGTGGCAAGACAAGAAATGTTAGAATTCAAAATGAATACATTTGGAAAAATTTAAGTGTAGTACCAAATTGCGATAAGATGAGAGGAAGTGGACTTAGGTGAGCTAGCCATGTGCAGCGCAGACCCAATACAATAGTTATTAGGACGTGCGAGTTAGTTCAAGTGGAATGCTCAAAGGGGTAGACCCAACAGGACATGGTTGGAAGTAATGAGAAAAGATATGGGGACTTATGACTTCATTGAGGGCATTGATATAATAGAATGGTGGACCCGGATTCGAGTAGACGACCTCAATTAGTTGGAAAAAGGTTCTTATGATGATGATGAAGCCTCTCAATAACCCTAGTCTGTATGTCCATCTTGTGCTTAAGCTGATTTATGATTTAACCCTTCCTAATGTTACATATGATGTGAATTTCATACACTGGTTCTTGCATTCACTTATGATAGAAGTTACTAACACGACTTGTAATGCAGTTGAATGTGAGGAACAAGTCTGCGGCTGCAGAATGCTACACAAGAACAGAACTTTGCTTGGAAGGTTACACTTATTTTCTACTAAACAAGTGTATAAAAATAATAGATTTTCAGTGTTATATTGCTAATGATGTGTAGATTGACGTTTTCTTTGTCATTTTCTTGGGACAATGTTGAAAACTACACTATAAAGCCAGGGTCGACATGCAACATGTCAATGTGTCTTCATGTGCAAGACTGTTCCATGTCTTTGTGGGAGAAACGTCAAGCCCTGCTTTATATGAAAATTTTCTTATTGGCTCGAAGAATGCATGATAAAAATATTGAATAGTCTGAATGCATGCAAGCCATGGAATAGATGCCCATACGTGAAATGCATAACAGTTTGTTCCAGTGTAATTCTACCGAGTGAAATTACATGTACTAAATTCAGCCACCAATTTATTTTTCTTAGTCAAATTGTTGCATCTAGTCTAATGTCTGTGATCAATAGTATGCTTTCTTGAAATGCATTCATATCTTGATGAACATTATTGGTACCTAATCACTCATAAGAATATAAGATTATGAAACTTCTAATGCATATAACACCACATGCTACATTCAAATGGATATGCATGTAAAATACATGAGCAACGTTTAAAATACCAGCATTTATGTTTGTGATGGCAGGGGTCCAAGCTGATATAATACAGCTGCGGCTGATGTACTGGGGTTTAAAAATGGAAAACAAAATATAATTTAACAGTTTAGGGTAGCTTCAATAGGTGATAAAATGAGCGAAACTAGACTAAGGTGGTCTGCTCATTGCAGCGTAGACCTAGAACAACAGCAATTGCGATTTGATGAAGTGGAAGCTGAAAATATAAAATGATCCTTAGAAACTACTCGTTGATAAATAGCAAAAGCTAGTTTGTGATCTTGTGGCATTATCTTATGTATAATCATATTTTGCACAGAGACAATTCAATTATCAAGTGTTGGTATAATCATATTGACCTTTAAAGATATCTATTACCAACAATAGGCACAAATTGACCAGTACTTAGCAGAAACCCTATGCCATCAAATGCGATATATTCCAAATTATGTAGTGACCGGCATCATAAGGAGTTCCTGGTTAACAACTTCTCATGGTTCACAAATTCTCATATCAGGGATCTCTCTTATCAGTGCTTTGTGCATCCGAGTTTGAGATGATTAAAGCATTTCCTTGAGTCTGCCATATTGCTACACCTTGCAGATTTCACTTCTCAATGTATTTGCTTATTAATACGTTTGTTTTTCACTCTTCTTGCATGGTTTTGAATTATTCCTTTGTAACTTTTTTCTCCCCTTTAAATTGGCTTTAAAATTTTGTACAAGTATGTGTTTTGTACACGAAATTGGGATCCTAAAGGATCACCTTGGTTTACAAATAGGACATCACAGGAGCAATTTTGAGTACTCCATCATTTGTTTATAATATTTTATGTAAACCATGAGATCCGTTTTCTAGTAACCCGAATTGGAACATGCTCTCTAAATGAACCTCAAGCTCATTCACTTCTGCATGACAGGATTTCCTTATTTTTTTTGCTTTTTAAAGACCTATTGACTCTCTCTCTCTCTCTACAAGACTTTTTTTTTATATATTTGTTTTTAACAGGACTTGTTAATTCCATAAGAGAGGACGCTTCTGTGCTTACGCTACTTGCAGAGACTTTATGTCTCTTAGACATGATCCTAAATTCATTTGCACATACAATATCAACTAAGCCTGTTGATCGGTATACACGGCCGGAATTTACTGGTACAATCCTTGGATTATTTTTTTACGTTTGAATGTGAATTTGGGTTTGGACCATTGCCAATAAATGTATTCATTTTCATACAAATGCTGGTTAGAGAATGGTCCAATTGCAATTGATGCTGGAAGGCACCCTATCCTGGAAAACGTACAGAATGAGTTCACTGTATGGCCATTTCTTTTATCAATTATCTTCTTGGAACTACTGTATTAATTGCACTTTCTGCAGTTCTATTCTCACTATCTGTGTGATTTTAGTTTCTTATCGTTTATTCAATAATGGAATATGCAGCCCAACAATATCTTCCTTTCCGAGGCATCCAACATGGTAATCGTCATGGGTCCAAACATGTATGAACTCATAAATTATGAGTTTCGCTTTACACAAAGCAGAAGTCCATGATAATCCAATGTAATAGAGAGAAACCATGAGGTTGTTGGCTCATCTCCATCTACTGAAATGATGGATGATGGAGAGAGTGAGACCCACTCATAGGTGATTTCCTCTTTGGTAGAACCCACACTCTCACCATCATTCATGGACGGTGGTGACCCTAAGAACTAGTATGCATTTCCCACCGAATGTTATTCCATGATTAATGAAATCCTAATCATTCTTCATGAGAGAATATCATTCAGTGTCCAACAATTACTTTGTGCAATTTTCTTTGGTATTAGAAATATTTGCTCACAAATATGACATTGATCAATTTGTATATTTGTATTGTCTACCAGGAGTGGTAAAAGTACTTATCTTCAACAAGTTTGTCTCGTTGTGATACTTGCACATATTGGGTGCTACGTCCCCGCACATTTCTCATCATTGCGTGTGGTAGACCGCATATTTACTCGCATTGGAACAGGAGATAATCTGGAATCCAACTCTAGTACGGTAAATTCACCTTCTTTTTGGATGTGCATAATTTGTACTCATCCCATTCTTTATGCTTTTGATTTCCCATTTAACATACACCAATAAATTCAGATTATTTTTAAAAAGTTCAAGCGTTTAAAGGAAAAATAAAAAATGTTGTGATATTTGAGATCACATAGTGCACATGATTTGATGCTTGAAAGGCCTATGAGATCATGAAATAATCCAACCCAAATACTAAAAGGAACTAATATAAAAAGAGGGGTCCCACATGTATCCTTTTGTTGTTTAATGATCAAATAATTATTTGTGATTTCTTGGTTCACACCAATGTTTAAAAAAATGGATTGGTGACCTGGATCGCTGATCTGGAAGACCGATCCAGTTCGGTGGATCAGCGATCCAGCCCAGCGAACCTGACAATAAAAAGTAAAAACATTGAAAAATTTAAAAATAATGGTGGGCCAAGTTTTGTCCGAGAACTGGCCAGAACCGATTGGTTCATAGAAGGAATCAGCTGGTTCCCGATATATTTCGGGATCCAGATTGGCCTAACCAGGTTCCAATCAGGATTGTATGGCTCCGATCTGGATCACCGTTTTTTTAAACCTTGGTTCACACAATTGGCCTAACCAGGTCCCAATCCGGATCGTTTGGTTCCGATTTGGATCACCATTTTTTTTTAAACCTTGGTTCACACACGATGTATTGGAACTAGTTGATAGGATTTCAAAATGTTTAAGTTGCACGTACAATACATATCAAGCATTCTGATTGTGTTGGAGCTACTTGCTGAGAATTTCATATTGTGCTTGAATTATATGAATGTGGATCGCTCCATATCTTCTAGTGACTTTGTCAAACTAGAAAGGATCAGTCAGTGCTATTATGTATGTTGCAATCTCCATCACGTTTTTGACTGCTGATTTTTCCAATTAGAGTGGTTCAGTCAGTGTAGCCTCTTCTCATTAGAGAGATTGCATCACTTAATTCAATGTTGATAATCCACTAACTTAATGAGAAAACACTGTGATTTTTAGAAATGAAGTGGTGTCATCTACATATATATATAATATAATTGATATGTGTCACTCAAATTTAGTAGGGAATGTATACGTTAGCAAGGTCTTTTGTATGCATTGGATTATGATATACTTTCCCAATTTATGATACATTTCTTCTGGTTATTGTCAACTACTTGAGTAAAAACCTTTTTTTCGTTATTCATAGGAGTATGATATGCTTTCGCAATTTATGCTACATTACTTCTGGTTATTGTCAATTACTCAAGTGAAAGACCTCTTTCTCCTCAATTTATGAGCAGTTTATGACCGAGATGAAAGAGACAGCTTTCATCATGCAAAATGTGTCGCCAAGGTACGAATACCCAAATCCTTAAATTTGGAATCTGGCATGTCATTCGGTACCTTGTGAGAGGAAAATGTATATTTGCATGGAATGTTAGTACAGTTGTTTGCCTTAAATCTGGGAAATATTGATCTGCATCTTACAATATTGGATCTTGACTTAGGAGCCTGATTGTTATGGATGAACTTGGTCGAGCTACCTCTTCCTCTGATGGCTTTGCTATTGCATGGAGCTGTTGTGAGCATTTACTCTCATTGAATGCGTAATACATCTTTAACTCAAAGTCATTGCAGGTCCTATTTTCTCTTCCAAGATTTTGAAGTGTGTGGCAAATGTGCCAGTTTTGTAATGTTGAAAGATACATATATGGATAGTAGATCTGTAATGAGTTTTATCGCAAATGGTGACATATATATTTCAATTTAACTAAATAACTTCTTTTTTATTTTATCACTGCTCTCAAAAACGTTTTCTGATGCACTTCCTAGTTCCTATCCCTTCATATTACAACGAACTACTTCCCTTGTTTCGAATTCTTTATAGTTCCCCACAATGTCTAACATTGGTAGTGTTTGATGCTCATAAGATCAGCAAGTGCTTTGAGCTTTGATTGCAATTAGTATGATCAACTATCTCTTGGAAAAATTAGCTGAGCAAGCAAGCTTTCTTGAAACTCATTTGAATATTGAGAAAGTTCCACTATCGTCACAATTTATACCAAAAAAATAAAATAAAAAGAAGTTATATTGAACGGAATAATATGTTATAATTTCAGGTACACTATATTTGCAACACATATGGAGAACCTGTCAGAATTAGCAAGTGTCTATCCTAATGTTAAGATTCTCCATTTCCAAGTCGACATAAAGGACAGTTGCCTAGATTTCAAGGTGGGTCTTTTAGCTTTATTTGATTGGAAGAAATTTTGTTGTGTGGCTTACTCTCTCTAAAATCCTCCATGGTTTGGCAGTTCCATCTCAGGGATGGGCCTCAACAAGTAAACCATTATGGCCTCCTGTTGGCTGGAGTTGCAGGACTTCCTGGCTCAGTAGTAAAAACTGCTCAAAGCATCACAGCAAGGATTGCAGAGAAGGTATGATGTTCCTCATTGTTCTTTTCTCTATAATGCAATACATAAAACAATTATGGAACGATGGCAAGTACTTTCCTTTTATAGGTGGTTGAGTCAAATCACTTCTAAACTGTGGTGAAAGTATCTCTATCTTTTCAAAGCATCACACAAAAAGCACAAAATCTTCAAAAAAGGAAAGGATATTTTGCTTAATGCCTTAACAGGACATTTTTTTACCTTTATTTGTTGAATGCTGATTGTTGGAAATCTAATTACTTACACGCAAGTTCTAAGGTTACAAGAAAAATGAGATATGAATAAAGAATATAATCTAGAAACTTAGGGAGTTTATAGAAAATTAGATTAGCAGATACTTTTTTTCTTTTATCGCTTTCTTTTTCTATTTATTTTATCATTATCGAGGATTGTCTCTCTCCTCTCCCATCCCTCTTATTTCTTGGTGCCCTGAGATTTTCTTATAAGTTCTTAAATCTCTCAAGATATCTCACCAATGAGAGCAATATCTACCACTATTTGTAAGCTGATCTTTCTAAGCTAGGTAACTTGCAGCTTGAGATATATCTTTCTTTGCTTAGTATCTTTAGGTTAGCAAGGTTAAAATAAGGTAAATGACTGAAATCAAGCTAAGAAAATTTAAATACTTGGGAACTGACAATTACACCCTCTTGCAAAACAACATGAATTCGCACTAATTATAGAAAATTCTTCAATCCCAAAGCACTTTTTGCCATGAGGAAGAAAACAAAGTTGAAAAAAGTAAAGTGCTACTTAAACAAAAGCTAGGTTAGCTTGTTTGGGGTTTTCAGGAAATGGGATAAACTTCAAGGTTCATACCCTTGACGTCCCTCACCCAAATCAATATCTATCAAAGCCGAAGCCTAAGGGACTAATTGGTGCGAAGTGATAGCTTTAAATGGCATGAGAAAAGCATGGAAATCTTAGATGGAAAGTCCCTGTATATCATTAGAGCATACTGCAGTCTTTTATTGGCAATAATTGAAGCCATATTTGCTTAGTTTCAAATTTTCTTTCAGTGTCTAAAAAGTACAATAAATTTTGCTGACAATTATTACAGGAAGCAACCAAGATGGAATTGAACTGTACACAATATCATTCCATCCGAATGGATTATAGGGTAGCTCAGAGGCTCATTTGCTTAAGATACTCAAACCAAGATAAGGACTGCATCAGACAAGCTCTCAAGGATCTAAAGCAGAGTTATATTGATGGGAAGCTAATCTAGTTCATGTGGGTAAATTTTCTCATCCCTCAAACTGATACATCGGCAAAAGTTATAAATAAGTCATGGCTATTGACCTTTTGAGGTCTCTCTCTCTCTCTCTCATCATTCACACACACACATGCTTCTCTTAAGCACTAGTAACTCTCTCGCTCTCTCTCTCTCTCTCTCTCTCACACACACACACACTAACAATCACACACACACACATGCAAGTACAAACCTATGTTAAATATCAAGGTTTGAAAAACCATTGATTCGGATCAGAATCACTTGATCTAGATTGGGTATCGTCGTCACCATTCTGGATCCCTCAATATTTTGGGATCTGGCTGGTTCGAGCCCGTTTGTAGCAGTTCTTTGCCAGACAAATGGATGGTTCCTAATGAACTAGACCTTTTCATTTTTTTAATAATAAATAGTGGTGGGGCCCGCCAACTTCACTTACATAAAAACCTATCATCACGCTTAGTGCATGAGCAATAGGGTTTTACACCTACCATCACACTTATTTCATGAGCAACAGCTTTTATTAGTGACGTGGGGTTCATAAGGTGCCATTTTCTCCCACAATCCTTCGATATGGGATATTGTTTGCTAGCCTTTTCTTTCCAACCTCTACAACATTTTCCATTACATGTCTACGTTTCCATTAACATATCTCTTTCTCTCTCTTGCTTTTACGTTTCCATTAACATATCTCTCTCTTGCTTTTACGTTTCTGTTAACATCTATCTTTCTCTTTTGCTTATATAAGGGCAAGTTTGATTACAAAAATGAAATTGTCTATAAAATAAAATTTATTTTTTATTTTTAGATTAATACTATTTATTCCATTTTTTATAATTTACAAAAAATAAAACTACATATAGTTAAGTTTTAACTACATATAATTAAAAAAGAAATTTCATATAGTTAATATACAAAACTTAGTTTAATTATATTGAAATTATTATTGTTTATTTATCTTAATAACATGTTAAACTTATGTCAGCATAAATATGTGAATATTATTACATTAAAATTATGTTAATATTATTATGTTGAATGAATATGATTATGTAAAAATAGTTAATTAATTTTATAGAGCAATAAAAATTAAATATAATTTTAAATTGTATTAAGTTGTTATTGTTATAAAAAATATATAACTAGTTGTTCAGACAATTCTGAGGCGTACATGGAACAACTCGATGAATTGTCGAGACAATGCACTAAGTGGCACCAATATGATGAAGAGGAAGAGCAACGACATGTTTCATTTTTGTATCAGGTTGTATTTTAATTGTTGCATGTTTCATTTTAGACCATATATTTATATCCATATTAATTGTAAGTTTTTTTTTTTTTTTTAAGTGATGTGAATTTAATCGTCAACAAACTTCCAGATAAGGAAACGTCTCAATATTCATGAATTTTTACAAAATAATGAAAGTTCACAATGCACCACCCCTATTTTTTAAATCTAAAAAAACACTATTTCTACGGATTTTTAGTTATTTTTTGAAATTTTTTGAGGCCAAAATCAGCTGCTCCGACCCGATTGGCCAGTTCGGGTCAGTGATCTATTTTTTTTAAACCTTGTTAAATACTGTTAACTCTCACTCTCATTCAAACACATGTGCGTGCATGCACACACATGCTCACACATACTAGCATAAACCTTTGCTAAGCACAAGTAGGGGTGGGAATGGGTCGGGTAGGGTTCGGATTTGACCTGAAATCCATACATCGGACTCAGATTCGATTTGGTCTTGGACTCGAACCTGATGGATTATACATTGAAAAAACAAAAACTTTGCTATAAAAATTTACTGAAAAACATGTACCTAAAAATTACCAAAAACATGCAAATGGCTAATAAGAAGATTTGGGCAATAATTCATCAATTTTTTCATTTTAAGACTAATAAGAAGATTTGTAGAGAAAAATGAATATCATATATTAAATAGTATATAAAAGAGTGTATATATTATGGGTGTGGTTTGTATAAGGTTGCAACCTTAAACAATCAATGAAATGTGCGCCTCCAAATTTTATCGCAATATATAATTTTGGTGTCAGAAATTCTTAGGATGGCCTAATAATCTATTTTCATCTCCAATTATGAAATCTTAAACTCCAAAATTAGTTCAAATCTAGTAGATTTATATGCACACGAGAATCTTAAAAATGGATGGTGTAGATAATGTGTTGCAAGATGTATTATATTTTGGACTCGAAATCTTTCTTTTTTCACATATTCATACATCTCGATATGGAGATGATCAATTAGAAGGTCTTCCAACATTAAAACAATCTTTTTCGACCCATTTTTGAAGTGCACCTTCATTCTAAAGTTTAAAGTTGCGATCTTATATAAACTTTCTTTATATTACTTTATTAGTCTTTATGAATTTATATATAAAACTATTGTATAATATCCAGGATCCTGACCTGATCCAAATTACTATTTGGATCCAAGATTTGAACCATCTAATGGTGTGCAGGCACCCCTCCATGTCGGCACTTCCAAATGTCATAAACATGCAATTCGGAAGTCTCGATGAATGCTCATGTCTCTCTTTGTCCTTAAATAAAAGTGCTCTAAATAACGTTTGCCCTTAAACTTCATTCTATCTTATGAGAAAGTATACAATAGGACCACAATTTTATCTTACCTTTGAAACAAGAATAGGATCACAATTTTATTTTACCTTTGATACAAAAAAGTCTTAATTGCATTTAGCCATGGGATATGAAATTGGTTGATTAGGTTATACCATTGGTCGGATCCAAAATCTAAAACATAAATTTCTTATACTTTGTGATACACCCCTATCCGGTGGATAATCTAATGGTTTGGGGCGATTGAAGTAAACAGTCTTAGAGGCCCTTATAGTGAAAGGCCCTCTTTTGAGAGAGTTTTTATTTCTCTTTTGAGAGGCCCTTATGGTTTGCTGCTTTACATTTTTCTTATTGGGTCTGGGCTTGTATTTTAACATTGTCCTTGATTAAACAATGCTCAAGACCAATCAAGTAACTGTGAAAACATTATTACGTGGGTATGTTTTTGGTCCATGGCTTGTGTAAAGCAAATTAGGAATTCAAATATTAATTGCCAGAAAACGTTTATCCAAGGTGGCAACCTTGTATCTTAGAAGTAAGGTGCACCTCAAAAGCCCACCAAAACATCTCATTCTGACATTGTAAAACCCTCTAATTGATCATCTTGAGTTTGAGATGTAGGAATACAAGAAAAATTGATTTCAAGTCTTGAAAATAGTTTACCCAAAAAAAATCTTAAAAATAGTGCTTATTGTATTGGATTGGTCATTTTCAGGATTTTCAAGTATTTATAGATTTTCTTGATCTACACTCTTTTTTGTAGGCTAAATTAGTGTTCGAAACCACTACTCGGGCCAAGTACTTGGCTCATGCTTGACCCCAATATTTAGCTTGAGTAGGGTTTAAATGTAGTTAAAAAAGTAGCAAAAAAATTGATTTTTAAAAGCTTAGTTTTTGATTGGGGATATTTTCAAAATTTTCTCAAAAAGATCAGAAAATGTAAAATAATTATTTATGGCCAAAATGTTTTCCAATATTTGCCAAAATGATAGAAGACATAAAAAAAAACTATTACAAATAGATTTCTTATTTTTTAAGATTTTCTTGAATTCTTCTTAATATCCCTGAGTTGGGCCCCCAACTCGGAATAAGAAACAGACGAATAAAATAGCTGTTCTGAGAATATCTAGATTGTGAATATTCTTCGCTCTTTTTTGTTTGCATATAACTTTTCCTTTTTCCGTGGAACACTATTGGAGCAAGGGTACTTCCGTCACGCCTTTAGGATTGGCATGAAAGTATACTAAGGCTTCCCTCACTCTAAGGGCCTGTCCACTCTAAGGTATATGGTGGTCAAAACCAAAACTCTTTAGGAAATCAAAGCCTAGAGGAAAATTCTATTGCAATTCATAGCCAAGATAGTAAGGCACCCTAGAGGAAGGCATTTTAGGCTTTTTGGCCCCCCTCTCGCTATCTTTTCTATGCCATTAGCTCTCTCTTGTGGTGAAAACCAAAGCCTAGATTAAGATTTTATTGCAAATCATAGACAAGATAAAGATCTTGGATGCCAAAAATGCGTGTGAAATGCCACTCTAGAGTAAGGCACTTCAGGCTTTTTGGCCCCCCTAAATTCCTTCTTGCCATCTTTTCTATGCCATCAGATCTCTCTTGTGGTGAATGCCAAAGCTCTATCAAAGGCTAGATGAAGATTTTAGTGCACATCATAGTTAAGATAAAGATTTTGGATGCCAAAAATGTGTGGTGAGATACCACTCTAAAGAAGACACTTTAGGCTTTTTGGCCCCCTCTTGCCATCTTTTGTATGCCATCAGATCTCTCTCGTGGCGAAAACCAAAGCTCTTTAGGAAATCAAAGCCTAGATGAAGATTTTATTGCAAATCATAGCCAATATAAAGATTTTGGATGCCAAAAATGTGTTGGGTCCACTTTAAAGGAAGGCACTTCAGGCTTTTTGGTCCCCTATTGCCATCTTTTCTATGCCATCAGATCTCTCTTGTGGTGAAAACCAAAGCTCTTCAGGAAATCAAAGCCTAGATGATGATTCTATTGCAAATCATAGCCAACATAAAGATTTTGGATGCTTAAAATGTGTGGTGAGATGCCACTCTAGAGGAAGGCACTTTAGGCTTTTTGGCCCCCCAAAATTCCTTCTTGCCATCTTTTCTATGCCATCAGATCTCTCTTATGGTGAAAACCAAAGCTCTTTTGGAAATCAAAGCGTAGATGAAGATTCTATTGCAAATCATAGATAGCCACGATAAAGATTTTGGATGCCAAAAATATGTGGTGAGATGCCACTTTTAGGAAGGCACTTTACGCTTTCTGGCCCCCCAAAATTCCTCTAGAGGAAGGCACTTTAGGCTTTTTGGCCCCCCAAAATTCCTTCTTGCCGTCTTTTCTTTGCCATGAGATCTCTCTTGTGGTGAAACCAAAGCTCTTTAGGAAATCAAAGCCTAGATGAAGATTCTATTTCAATTCATAGCCAAGATAAAGATTTTGGATGCAAAAAAAGTGTGGTGCGATGCCACTCTAAAAAGGAAGGCACTTTAGGCATTTTGGCCCCCCAAAATTCCTTCTTCTTGCCATCTTTTCTATGCCATCATAGGTTCTCTCAATAGACATGTGATATTAACTAGTATTACTCTTGTTCATGTCTTTGCCAAAAGGAGACATGTTGATATTAATTAGTATTACTCATGCTCAAATTAAGTATATGAAAACTTTATGCCATTTGTTGGAGATAAAAGCCAAATTATTGTTCGAAACCAGTACTCTGGCCGATTACTCGACCTATGCCCAACCCGAGTATTCGGCTTGAGTAGCGTAGAGTAAAAGTAGTGAGTAACACATCAAAAAGTAGAGAAAAATTAGATTTTAAAAAATTAGTTTGTGATCGCAGGTGTGTTCAAAATTCTCAAAAAGATGGAAATATGTAAAAATAATAATTCATGGCCACAATACTTTTCAATTTTTGCCAAAATGATAGAAAACATAAAAACAACATATTACAAATAAAGCAGTTGTTTTGAAAATGTCTAAATACCAAATATTCTTCGTTCTTTTTTGTTTCAATATAACTTTTCTTTTTTTCCGTATAACATAAATGTAGCATGGGTACATCTGTGATCTGTCACACCTTTAGGATTGTCATCAAAGTATACTAAGGCTTCCCCCATTCTAAGGGCCTGTCCACTCTAGGTACATGGGTATACTAAGGCTTCCCCCACTCTAAGGGCCTGTCCACTCTAGGTACATGGGGTATCCCATACCTTTGTGGAACTGAGGTGCCTTTTTTTGGTCTAAACCAAAGGTCCTTAGGAAATCATAGTCAAGATGAAGATTCTATATCAAAGCAAAGCCAAGATAAAGATTTTGGATGCCGAAAATGTGTGGTGAGATGCCACTCTAGAGGGAGGCACTTTAGGCCTTTTGGCCCACCAAAATTCCTTCTTGCCATCTTTTCTATGCCATCAGATGTTCTCTCAATAGACATGTGATATTAGTTGGTATTACTCATGTTCATATCTGTGCCAAAAAGACACATGTTGATATTAATTAATATTATTCATGCTCAAATCCATGCCAGGGATGAATTGAGTATATGAAAACTTTATGCCATTTGTTCGAGATATAGGCTAAATTATTGTTCGAAACTAGTACTCTGGCTGATTACTTGACCCATGTCCGACCTGAGTACTCAGCCTGAGTAGGGCTGACTAAAAGTAGTGAGTAACACATCTAGATATGGTTAAAAAAGTAGTGAACAAATAGATTTTAAAAATTAGTTTGTGATTGCGGGTAAGTTCAATATTTTCTCAAAAAGATGGGAAAATATAAAAATAATTATTTATGGCCAAAATACTTTCCAATCTTTGTCAAAATGACATGAAATATTAAAAAAAAACATACTACAAATATTCTTATTTTTTGAGATTTTTTTAATCTTCTTGAATTTTTTTAAATATTCTGGGGGTGGACCCTCCATCTCGGAATAAGAAACAGACGAATAAAGCAGCTGTTTTGAAAATATCTAGATAGCGAATCTTATTCATTGTTTTTTGTTTGGATATAACTTTTCTTTTTTCCGTACAACACAAATGGAAAAAGGCACAATCTTTAACGCCTTTAGGATTGGCTTCAAAATATACAAAAGGCTTCCCCCACACTGAGGGCCTGTCCACTCTAAGGTATATGGGAAATCCCCTTCTTTATGGAGCTGAGGTGCCTTTTTTGTGGTCAAAACCAAAGCTCTTTAGGAAATCAAAACCAAGATGAAGATTCTATAGCCAATCAAAGCCAAGATTAAGATTTTGGATGCCAAAAATGTGTGGTAAGATGCCACTCTAGAGAGGCAATTTAGAGTGGCACTTTAGGCTTTTTGACGCCCCAAAATTCTTTCTTCTTGCCATCTTTTCTATGCTATCAAATCTCTCAATAGACATGTGATATTAATTAATATTATCATGTTCATATCTATGCCAAAAAGAGATGTCGATATTAATTAGTATTACTCATGCTCAAATCTACGTCAGGGATGAATTGAGTATATGAAAACTTTATGCTATTTGTTTGAGATGTAGGCTAAATTATTGTTCGAAACTTTATGCCTCAAGATGCTAGAAGCTGGAAGGATGGATGTCTTCAATAAGCAATAAAACATGTGTCACAGTATATTTGCCTTCATATAGAAAGACAATTAGTTGTAAATTCGTGTACTCTAAGAAATTGATCACCGATAGTAATATTGAAATACATAAAGCTAGGTTAGCGAATTGGTTTCCAAAAAACTTTTTCACTTGTAGCAAAAAAATCTTCAATAAAAGTAATATCAATAATAGCTAATTATTATGATTTTGAGATTTATCAAATGGAAGTAAAGTCTGGATTTTTAAATATTGAACTAGATGAGGAAATCTACATGACTCCACTTGAAACTGAAAGTTTTAATATCAAAGTCAAGAAAGTAAAGTATGTAGATTAATTAAATTACTTTATGGCTTAAAGCAGTCCTTAAGGTATTTAATGTTTACTTATACTCTTAGAGAATATTGGTTCAATAATATAACTGTTGATTATTGTGTATATACCCTATACTGTGGGGGTATACATTTGATTTTGGTCATGTATGTGGATGATATAATTTTAACTGGCAGCGATGCAAAAGCTATTCGTGATTGTCAAGAGTAGTTATCCTCTAAATTTGAGATGAAAGACATGGGATAATGTAATAATATCTTGGGAATCAAAGTGACGAGATATAGAAATAAAATATTGTTAGTTCTTAATCAAGAGTAATATACTCTTAAAATATTAAAGAAATTAATATGGTGGACTCTAAACCTATGGCCACTTCGATTGAAAAAATTGTAAAGTATCTAAAAAAACTATCCTAAAAGTGACAAAGAAAAATAAATTATGAGAAAACACCCTTATGCCCAAGTTGTTAGTTCTCTTAACTACTTGATTAATTGTGTTAGACTTGATGTAACTTAGGCAGTGGGGATTGCTAATTGTTATATTAGCTTAGGCAGTGGGGATTGCTAGTTGTTATATAGCCAACCCCAGAATTGAACATTGGAGATTGCTAAAGGGAATATTTAGATGTCTAAAAGGGACACGTAATATGGTCTATGTTATGGGACGAAGGATCTAAATCCTAAAATACGATAGTGATGCAAATTTAGGAGGAGAGATTGATGATTGTAGATCCACATCAGGATAAGTGTTTACATTTAATGGAACATGTATATTTTGGAGAAGTAGAAAACAAAAATATATCTCACTCTACTATGAAAGTGAATATTTTGTTTTATATCATGCTTCAAGAGAAGCCATATTCTCAGGGTATTTTCTTTGTGAAATGTGACTAGGCAAATTTGATTATGCACTCACAACAATTTATTGTGATAATCAAGCAACAAGAGCCATTTTTAAAGACCCGATGTATCATGACAAGTCAAAACATGTAAAAAAAAGTACCACTCCATAAGAGAATATGTAGAAAACAAGGAAGTAGAAATGAGTTATCTTTCTACTCAATTAATGATTGATGATCCACTAATAAAGAGTGCTCATGTGGACCCATTTATAAGAAGTGTACTTGCCATGTGACCCAGACGCATAAATGAGTCACAGTAATATTATCTTTAGTGGCATATTGATCTTGAGTCGTACATTGGAGCTCTAGTGGTTGTTATATAGTATCATGGATAGCCTTTGTGGTTGCATTAACTTTTATAACGATCATGTAATTACCTGCCTTCGTGGCATTCCGAGTTTTTGTGACTCGATGATTCCTATGTGGCATTTCAAGTTTTATCTTAATGACGCCTGTGTGGCATGAGCAGCTGAGTGAGACAATGGTAATCCTCGTGATATAATGGTTTATTTATGATCCACTAGCCTGTATGGCATGAGCATCTTAGTGATTGGACGGTATGTTTGTGATATAGTTGTTTTTTTGTGATTCATTAGCTTGTGGTTGATGCTTTGAGCATTTATGGGTGATTGGACTTTTGTGGTTTGCCTTTGTGATATGCAAGTATGATCTCTTAGTGAGATGAATCTCTTTGTGGGATTATTTGGCAACTCACTGCATCGATAAACTAAAAGTTTTGGTAATGGGCACATGTATGGCATCGGCAGTGCTGGTGTTTGACACATTGTGTAGTTGGGTACCTATAGAGAGAACATGTTGATTCATAAGCCCATGCATGAAGTTCATAAGATGGTTGATGATCACAAAATATGTCACAATGTGTAATAAGCGTGGGAAAGTGTGTGGTTGATACAATAGAGTGGATGGAATGTTTATGTGGATGGACTATATAGATTACTTGAGGATGTACAACTCAAGTGATCATGATGGAACACATCATTCCAATGGGTGGATGATTTTATACATAAAAATATATCGAAAACAGTGGGGGAATGTTGGTGAGTTTATTTTCTCCATATTTTTATTTTCCGCAAAGACTTTTTTATGACCAAAACACCTGTAGCCTTTTATAATGTATTTTACATGTATCATTTTTGTCAAGTGTTAAAAAGGAAAAAGAAAACTCATTCCCCAAAAATTCAGCCGTTCAAATTTTGAGGCTTAAAAGATATATGGGTTGGGAGAGAAAGATATGGTATTTTAGTCTCTATCTCATTCCCTATAATTCCCTTTTCTTTCTCTACAAAGTTTAGTGTATCTCAGTCATAAGAGAGCACCCAAAAATTCTTACAAGGTCACCATGAGACAAGCTACTGTTGAGCCTAATACTAATTGAATTTATCTACATAAATTTTAAAGTACTTTTGTTGTTGAATTTTCTTGATGGGGAAGCATTTATTTAGGATGAGGCTTCTATGAGGCTTAGGTTTTATGAAAACAAAATAAAGGCTCACCTCAAATACTCGTCTAGAAAGTACTTTTGGCGAGGAAAATCTTTATGATGGCTCTAAAATCAACTTTCAACATTGACAATAAAATTTGAAACTAAAAATTGATACAATTCTTGTGGATATGTAAACACCTATTTTTAAAGCAAAATGGACAATCTAAATAATTTGTTATAATTTAGATTATTTTTTGAGCTTAGAATCTTTTTTTTTTTCCACTACTACAATGTCCAAGTCGTGATGACCAATGTAAAGATTTGACTTGCAATTTTTGATGAATTATGATGTGAGGATTTAGTTGTTTTAATAATGCTGCAACCCTATCCAACTATTTTCCATTTATGATAGTGCAATGGGCCCCGTCGGAGTCAAACCGTGTCATTTGGTTCAAAGAAATGTAATTGTTGTAGTTGCAGTCCACCAAATTGATGGTTTTTGGCACCTTTTAAAGCCCTTATATAAAAGGGTTGCCTCGTCCTTGAAAGAATTTTATGATACAATAAAATTTGATTCTATTCTCACTCTTTTTTTTATTACCCTATGTCATCATTTCGATTTTTGAAAAATAAAAAATATATATTTTTATTATTTTTTAAAAAATTGTTAGGATGGTGGAAAAACGGTATAGGTATAATATCAAAAACTTGAAAATAATTCTGTAATAACAATAAATATAATGAATATATATATTATTTTCCTTTGATTAAAAGAGAAACATCTAATTTTTAGGAAAAATTGCTTCGCTTGTAAATAGGGCTTCGCCTTGAGGGATGATTTATTAACCGCAGAAGAGAGACAGAGATAGGGCTTCGCCTTGAGGGATGATTTATTAACCTCAGAAGAGAGACAGAGATAGGGCTGGCAATGAACTTGATCAGGCTCGTGACCCGATGGGTAGGCCTAACCTTCGGTTTCGCTATAGATTCAAATTTTGGACCCAAATACTATTCGGTTTTGGTTTTGGGTCTAGGTTCGGGTCCAACTAGACGTAACATGTATCTGTAGTCATAGGGTATATGATGGTAATCACGTGTTTTTAAACACGTGTTGGGTGTTCATGTTGTCACAATATTGGTAACATTTACTCTTTTATTGGCAAAAAAAAGTGAAGCTCATAACCATAGGATATAAATGGTAAAAAATAGGGCAAAAAAAATATTCGTAGTTATAAGGTGGCAATGTATTTGACCAGATTCGGAACCCATGCGTCTAGGCATAGATCCAAAATTTGGACTTGAATATTATTCGGGTTCGGATCTGTGTATACGTCCAGCTGGACACGATCTGCCCTTGAGAGAGATAGAGAGGGGGGTTTTGTGGGGTTGAGGATGGGAATTATATGGCTTGCGGAATAATCGCTGGAAAAGCATATTCGAAAAGCCTTAAAGAGCTAACTTCATTGAAGAGGAGGATGAAACATTTCTCTCTTTTTTAATCTTTTTGTCTTCTCTTTTTCTATGCACCTATGTCGAAGGGCAATATGTATAGACTAGGAGGTCTTGTACTTGTTTTACCGGATGACTCTTTAATATCGGAGTGCAAAAAGAGCTTCAAAGGTCATCCATTTTTATATTTGTACTTTTTTTCTCTCTTTTTTGAATGGTAAATTCGATGGAAAGAGCTTTTTTTTAAGCGTTGTTCGAGGCTTTTCTCTTTTTGTACTTTTTTTGTCTCTTTGTTGATTGGTAAAATTAGCACTCCTCTCTCTCTCTCTGTCGCCCCGGCCTCTATGTTGTGTTTATTTTCTTCTCGGGTTTATATGGTGCCTTTCTAAGGGGGAATAAAAGAGTAGAATGGTGAATATTCGGTAAAAAGACAAGTTCCAAATTAAAGGTATTTTAGGAAGGGTGCGGTTTCTATAAAGTTGCAATCTTGAACAATCTAATTAAGGTACATCTTAAAATTTTATCATAACATGTAATTTTGTTATAAAAAAATCTTAATATTATCTTAACATCTATTTTAATACCTAATTAGAAATTTTTAAATTCCAAAAATAGTTAAAATCAAGTAGATCTATAAATATATAAAAATCTTAAAAATGGACAGTCTACATAATATGTTCCAAGATGTACTATTTCCAATATTGAAAAACTTTTTTTTTTTTCCATATTCATAGATTTTGATGTCGAGATGATTGATTAGAGGGTTTCTTCAACATTACAACAATATTTTTGATAGATTTTTGAGGTGCATTTGTGATTCTACATTTTAAGGTTACAACCTTATATAAACTTTTCCCTTACATTTTAATGTTGCAACTTTATATAAACTTTTTCTTTTTAGGAAACATAAAGAAGTCAATAAAAGGGACATGAACATAAAATATATAGATTAAGAAAAAAAAATTTTGCGACCACAAAAATTAAATGGGTATTGGCATCAATTTCTAAAAAGAATATATTGAGAAAAGAGAAATAATGAAACTTTGATAGAAGAATTTTCAAATACTATGGAAGAAGGCCAATTTTGCCAACCAATTTCGCTGGCTATTATAGACAAATAAAAAAGAGAAAAGCACTCGAAAGTTCCAAATATATTCAATTTTTTACCCAATTTGCTCTATGGGCAGTAGAGGTGGCAGCCAGTCGGGTTGGGTTTGGGTCCGGCTATACCTTGATTCGGACTTGACCTAAAAATTAAATATTTATGTGTTTGATTATATTTCAATATATTGTGATCCGAAAAATATCACTAGACCCAAACCCAAACCTAGACCCAAATAGCATTCAGGTCCAAGTTTGGACTTAAACCCTAATTGTTAGGTCCAATTTTTGGATTCATACCCAGACCCTAATCAAGTCTACCCCTTGGGTCCCACGTCGGGCTGGATCCATTTCCGCCCCTATCGGGCAACGAAATTTTCGCTCCATCCTTCTCAAAACTCTTGTTTTTAACCCGATCTTCTTTGTTGGTGCCTTTTTTGGGGTTCCCATTTATTGGGGAAAGTCTTTAATATCATCTAATGCAACCTAAACTAGTAGTGGTACATTGAAAATAATAGAGAAATACTAAAAGGAAATTAAAAAAAAAAAAGTTCAGATGTATTTGCAAAAAATATCAATAGAAGTCTAGTGGTTTATTTTGCATGGCCTCTCGGGACGCTTGACTTGTTGAGTTAGGAATCTTGCATAACATAATCTCATCCAAAATCATGTATGTAGTATCATCATCATCATTATCATCATCAAAAAATTTTCTCAACTATTTGAAGTTGGTTACGTGAATCTGGGTCCACAATTCTACTCTATCAAAAGCCAACCATGTATATAATTTGCTAAAGCTAAAATAATCTATGACCTTGGGAGGTCAAAGTATACTATTAATAAAGATTATAGCATGAGTTTCACAGAGATACTTCTATATCTAAACATCAACAAAAATATAGCCAACTTTCCCTTGTAAATCGGCTCTCCTAACTGAATAACGCCGTCAGTTGATCTCCTCTTTCACTATGCTGCTACTAGATAAAATAATCTTGAGAGTAAATGAGAGACTCCCACTCTAGAGATCGAAAATGAGCGTGTTCCAAAGCCATCGTAAGCCATCTCACACTTGAAGGTTATGCTTCTCTTTACATGAGGTCAATCTTTCTCATAACCTGTAATAGGATGACCCAAAACAAGATGGGTCTTGCCTTTCATTGATCCTTAAGTTATTAGGGTTCTTTCTTGCTCTTTAAGAAAATCCCATTTTAAATCAACGAGTTCGAGTAGAAAGTCGGGTGTGTTTTGATAATTTTGTGTAGAACATGCTACAGAACAATGTATCAAGAATGAACCAGCTGCCAAATTGGTGAAAGGTCTCGTCCAATTGAAATTGGTCCGGTTGTCATTCTAACTGTTTGGATTAAATTTTAATAAGGTAAAATAAAAATAATTTAAAAATAAAATCTGTTTTAGAAATTGCTTAACTTTGTTCAGTCAATAGAAGGTGTTGAACCTTAACTGGTTCATCCAGCCAATTAAAAAAAAAAAAATTAATCTATTTTTTACTGCATTTAATTTGGTTTGGGCCAAAATGACCAAAACATTAATTAAACTAGCCAGTAAAGACAACTAGGGCACCTGATCACGTAAAGAGGAAAAAGGGACAAATTGCGTCTTCATACGGAGCGATTCTTACGAAAGAATGGTATAGAATTATTGTATGCGTGTCATATATCCTACGGTATCATATGTTCACACAAAGTCGAGGACATCAATTCACAACTTACATGCCACATTCCATTGCCCAGGCATTACGTGTTCCCTCACTTTTCCAATGATTCTTCACTTTTGTGAAAAAGGAATTCTGTAGAACCTCACCAGGACCAGGACCCACTAAGCTCTTGGTTTAGGGGAGAGAGAGAGTTTGAGATTGCAACTCATGTCCTTTCTTTTTCTTAGTAGGGGTGACAACGGGTAGGGTTCAAGCGTGCCCAGACTCGATTCAACCTGTCTCACAAATTATATATATCTATATAAAAGTCTTTATAACGTCTATAGGTGAAAATAAATAGTGATTATGCCTACTCTTATCACCGTCCAAATTTCATCGTGCGGTCACGATTGTCCGGTAGTATTTTTTTTTTTTTTTTTCTGCAAATTGAAATGATTTGAAATTTGGAGAATATATACATCTATCTAATTAAAAATATAAAAAATATTATCCAAGAAAATAAATTGATCAAAATACCCCCAAAATTTTTTGGGGGTATTTTGGTCAATTTTTTCATGTGAAATATTTTTTTTATATTTTTCGAAGATTCCCTTATTTTTTATGAATACACGTTTCAAATTTCAGGTCATTCCGATTTTAGAAATAAAAATGAAAAATAAAATACTACCAGACAATCGTGACCACGC